>JAKFHU010000682.1:0-34294 GCA_023783475.1 Daubentonia madagascariensis | reverse complement strand
TTTCTTTAATGGGCAACTCTGGCTCCATGACTCCATTTGCCTGGCCAGAAATATTCTTAGAAGTTCACTGCAGACTTGGATTCTTTCAACCCAATCCTCTTTGCTCTACTCCTTCCACCTTTCACAAGGTTTAGACATATTACAGTCTCAAGATTTCCCCACTTCTATCTAGCTCCTTTCCTGTATTAGTTTCCTGTGAGTGCTGTAACAAATTGCCACAAATATAGGGGCTTAAAACAAGACACATTTATTTTACAGTTTTGCAGATCAAAGGTCTGAAATGGGTCTCACTGGGCTAAAACCAAGGTCTTACCAGGGCTGGGTTCTTTTGGAGGTGCTAGGGGAGAATCAGTTTTCTTGTCTATTCACCTTCTAGAGGCCACCTGGTGCAGGCCCTTGGCCCCCTTCCAGCTTCTAAGCCAGCAGTGGCCTGTCCATTCTTTTCCACATCACTCTGACACTTCTGCCTCCTTCTTAAACATATAAAAGACTCTTATAATTATGTTGGACCCACCTGGGTAATCCAGGATGTTCTCCTCATTTTAGCAACCTTAATTCCATGTGCAACCTTAGCACCCTGTGAACATAACCTATGCACAGATTCCAGGGTTCCAGAGGTTAGGATGTGAACATCTTTGGGGGAACATTGTTCTGCCTTTCACACTCCCCTTTTTCTTCTATAAACATTTCCCCCAGTAAATCTCTTGCATGTCTTATCCTACATAGGCTTCTCCTTGAGACTCAACTAACACAAGTGCTGCCAGCAAGGGTCTGAGAAAACAGGTTTGAGGACTGCCTGACTCACAGTTGACAAGCAAATAGAATGCCCTTGTGAGTGGCAGATGGGGCACAAATATTCCCTGGCACAAGGTAGTGGCCCAATTGCTAAAAGTGTCACTGGTGGGAACCTGCAGAAAAATTCCTGGGGGAGGGAATTTGAAAGATCTGGAGGGTACATGACTATAAAGATGATGGATCCACTCTGAGGTATATACCCAAAAGAAATAAAAACATGTTTCCACACAAATGTATATAGCAGCATTGTTCATAACAGCCAGAAAGTGGAAAGAGCCTTAATGTGTAGCAACTGAAAAATGGATAAATAAAAAATGTGATATATCCATGAAATGGTATATTACTCAGCCATAATAACAAATGAAGTACTGACAAATGCTACAACATTGATAAAGTGGGTTGAAAGGTGTCCCCTCTAAAGATATATCTATGTCCTCTGGCCTGTGAATGTAATCTTAATTGAGAAAAGGGTCTTTACATGATGTACTTAAGCTCTCAAGATGAGGTCATCCTGGATTATCTTGCTGTGCTCTAAATCCAATGACATGTGTACTTATAAGGGACACACAGAGGAGAAACACAAGGAGAAGAAGAGAGAGCCATACAAAGGCAGAGGCAGAGATGAGAGCTGTGCAGCCACAAGCCAAGCAATGCTGGAGCACCTGAAGCTGGAAGAGGCAAAGAAGGATTCTCCCCCAGAGCCTTTGGACCAAGCACAACCCTACTGACACCATGAATTCAGAATACTGGCTTTCAGAATGATGAGATTTTTTTCTGTTGTTTTAAGCCACAAAGTTTGTGGTAATTTGTTGCAGCAGCTGTAGGAAACTAATACAATGGAAGAAACCTGACAACAAGTTAAGTGAAGGAATCCAGTCACAACAGACCACAAAATGTATGATGCATATTATATGAAATGTCCAGAAGTGGCAAATCTATTGGCATGGGAAGTAGATTAGTAGTAACAGAAGGCTGAAGGGTTGGAAGGAAATGGAGAGTGATTGCTAATGGGTGCAGGGTTCTTTTTTGGGGTGATGAAACTTTCTAAAGTTGATTGAGGGAGAGTTGCACAGTTCTGTGAATATACTAAAACCATTGAATCACACATTTCAAATGAGCGAATTGTTTTAAAATTACATCTCAATAAAACTGTTTTAAGAAGATAGGTGGGTACTGCTAAGTTGTATCTTCATCCTGCAGAATGATAATGAGAAACTGATGGAGATTCACATATAGTAAATGTTAAGTGTCAGAGGTACAGGGCCTCTTTGGAAATTGCCAAAGAGGCTATAATCTACAGTGAAAGAGCAGAAATAGCTAAATAGCAAACTGGAGACTTGATAGAGTTTCAGAGCTCCAGAGGTGTTTAAATGCTCAGCCCAGGCAGGTATACAGAAATACTATGCCAAGTTCAGGGACCCTGAGAAAACCTGGGACTCTTAAATGGGATAGGGAACATCAGGATGTATGCCCTGAGGATGCTGGTTCTGCAGACACACCAAATCCTCATGGATTGCAGGATGGCCCAACCTTCTCTAGAAAACACTAGGATATACCCTGTGCTAGGAGACTTGCAGAGGCTTCTAAACAACAAGGCAACAGGTGTCCCCTCAGGAGCTAGGCCCACCTCATCTCTTGGCTACCAAGCTAATAATCTGTGTTAAATCCCAATATAAGCAAGTGGGGATTTGCTGGGCTACATAAGAAAAGAAAGAGATTATGCAGCAAAGGAGCTGTAAGAAGTAGTTAGAATATACAGGCAGGAGCCACAGTGAGTAACCTTAGAATTGGATTTGAAGGGTGCTTGGTCAAGTGGGACGGAATGTAAGAATGGATAAGCAAGAATTCATTGTCATGGTGACACTTTTTTCAGACACATTATTTCACACTCTAGCAAGAGCCCCAATGGATAGAGGAAACACTCCTGGGTATCAATCTTAGAAATCAGAAGAAAGCAATGGCCAATATTGGGTAATTTGGAAATGCCTGTGTTGCATATAGTTCCAACACTAACTGAGTGTTCTACATTTCAATTTGATACTGACATTAACTAACCAGAGTTGATGTAGACCCCAGAAGTTAAGAGGCTCAGTCCCACCAGACACCAGCTGGCTCCCCAGGCCACCTGTAGTTTGTTCCGTCTTGGCTACAGATTTGGGAGTTTCCATAACTACACTTCAGTTTCAATAATTTGCTAGAATACTCAAAATTCAGGAAAACACTATACTCGTAATAGTGATTTATTATAAAGATACAATGACCAATCAGATGAAGAGGGAAATAGGGTGGCAAGTTCGTGGGGCTAGGGGAAAGCTTCCATGCCCTCTTTCAGCACACTGATGTTTTCACCAACGAGGAAGCTCAGTGAGCTCTTGCATCAGAGTTTTTATATGAGGTTTTTTAAATATAAGCAATACTGATTAAATCTATGGCCCTGTGATTGAAAATCCCCAGTCCCTCTGCCCTCTGGAAAGATTGTGGGAGCTAAGGAAGATAGGGCTGAAATTTCCAGGCTTTTAATCATGTGTTTGCTTTTTCCTGTAACTGTATTCCTTCTTGAGTCTACCTAGGCACTCCTGCTCACAATGGGTCCCCTCATTATCAAAATCCGGTATGATCAAAGGGGCCCGTTATGCATAACAAAGACATCCCTATCAATTAGGACATTCTAAGGATTTTAAAAGCTCTGTGCCAGGAACTGGGGACAAAAAGACAATTTATAATAAATCATGTCATACCCTAACAGATGATAGATGAAGGAATAAAGAGGCTGAGGGAAGTGTCCCTGCTGGAATGAATATATTATATGAGGCCAGAAGAGCCAACAGAGGATTATGTATGTAGGAGGTCCCAAGGAACACACCAAAGCTAGAAGTAATGCACAGTAAGGTTGAAGGGGAAACCAAGGGAGTTGTTGAGATGGCTAAAAGAGCATGGTGTCCCTAGGGGAAAGAGGTGACTGGGCAATAAGGGTACTGTTTAATATCTACAACCAGAAAAATGCAAAAATGCAGGAGCAAGAGAATAAGAGTAATTGAGCCAATAGAAACTCTCAGTTTTGGAGGCTGAGTTGGGAGGAAAATGTGATATCAGAAGTTCGAGGTCAGTGAGAACTTGCAAAATAAAATAAAATTAAAATTAAATATATTAAAATAAATATATAATATATATTTATAAATATTTACATATTTATAAAATATATAAAAATAAGATAACAAAACTCAAAATTTCATGACCCATTACCAATTTTCATATCCAGACTCAACTGACTAAAGAGGTACATGTGTTTCTAGGAGGAAAGACTTGGCAATACTATGGTAAATATATACCACAATAATTCCCATAGTCTATCTGCAAAGGCACTTCTAGCCCTTTATGTGGATGGCCGTACATTGGGAAAGGAATATTCCTGGATGTTTCAAGGATTGCTGGACATAGGATATGAGTTGACATTGATACCTGGAGATCCAAAATATAATAGATAGCCCATTGGAGTGGGGGTTTATGGGGGACAAGGCAATAAATTTACAGTCTGGTTCACAGGGTCTGCACATTCATTAGTGGTCATTTTCTGAGTCTCTGAGTTTAAGACTGGAGTGAATATCCATGGCAGTAGGAGGAAGCCCCATTATGAGGTACTTGACCTGTGAGGTAGGAGGTTTCACAAAAGAGCAACTGTAAGCCTCTAAAAATGTCTCCAATCCATCAGTTAAGAGAATAATCAAAAACAAGATTGCATTCCAGGAGAGATAGTGGGGATAGTGTTACCCTTCAAGATCTAAAGCGTGCAGGGGTGATGATCTTGATCATGGTTCCATTGATTCACCAGTCTGGCCCCTTCAGCAACAAGATAGAAATTGAAGAACACCTGAGGACTACTGTAAACTCAACTGAACAGTCATTCCAATCACGGCTGCTATTGTGGATGTGGTATTTCTGCCAGAACACAGTAATAAGGCCTCAGGTTCATTATATGTGACCATTTAATAGGTAAATGAATTCTTTTCTAATCCAATTCTAGAAGAGGATCAGAAGCAGTTCACATTCACATGGTAGGGACAAATTGTTCTTTCCTTTATAGTTTTGCTTCATGGTAATATTAACTCTTCCAACCCTCTGTCATATTATATTCTGAACAGATCTGGACTTCCTGAACATCCCCAGAACATCACATAGATCTCTTATATTGATGACATCGTGCTGATTGCACAGGCTGAGCAATAAGTGGCTAGTGCTGGAGGCCTTGGTAAGCCACACGAACTGCCACATCAGTGAAGTTTTCAGGGGTCCACTGATCAGGAGCATGTCAGGATAAACCCTTGAAAGCAAAGGACAAATTGCTACATCTTAAATAACTTTTCACAAGGAAGGAAACATAGCAACTGTCAGGCCTCTTTGGGCTCTAGAGGCAGCTTATTTCACACCAGTGATTCTTAATGTGTGGGGGTGAGGGAGTAATTCTCTTCCCCAGGGGACATCTGGCAATGTTTGGAGACATTTTTGACTGTCACAGCTGAGTATGCTACTGGTATCTAGTGGGTAGAGGCCAGGAATGCTGCTAAACATTCTATAATACACAGGACAGCACCCCCCAATCAAACAGCAAAGAATTCTTGATGCAATATGTCAATTGTGTCAAAGTTGAGAAACCCTGTCCTACATTTAAAAGTACTCCTTTGGTCCCATACCTGGAGACACTAAAGGAGAAGATTTGAGTGGACAAGGAGCAGATAAGAATTCTTCAGTAGCACCAGATGTGTTTAAGAAGCCCTGCCATTTTGGTCATAGAATCCAGTAGATGTTATGGATGGTGTTAGTGGTATCAGTGATGGGAAAAGCTGCAGTGTATATCTCTGGGCCAAGCCCAGTGGGAGGATCATAGTGCAGACCCCTGGGGTTCTGATGGTGAGGCTCCATTGTGGGATTGCCTATAGAGGAGTCCTATGTTATACAGAAATGGCTTAGCCTGATTGCACAGGCTAAGCAATTAGTGGCTAGTGCTAGAGGCCTTGGTAAGCCACACGATGTGCCTTTCTGTGATTAGTCACTGGCTGGAAGCAGCCTGGCAGAAGCAAGCCCTTGGTGAAAGCACCCTGATAGACAGCAAAATGCAGCAGCTGGAGGCTACAGTTCAACTGTGCTCTCTGAATTAGGCTCTCCCGAAGGCAGATCTGAACAGTGAAACTCCACTGCCTCTGTATCAGTCTGGGTCCAATGCAAAGACAGAAGGCACATGGGAGCTTAGTGGAAGTTTGAGATAAAGAATTATTAAGCTATGATACGAGTATAATTATAAAGATGAAAATAGAGTGCTGAATGATACTCTAGGGCTGAAGGAAAGTACCCCTGGAAGGAAAAACTTGGGAGGGGGCTTCAAATGTTGACCAAAGGGGTGGGATTACAGCCTACTAGTCATCAGACAGTTGACTCTATCTATACATCTGACTTCCTCTGTGATCTGACTGCTATGCTCATTTCATCTGCATCCCAGTGGGTTGTTCCTGCCTGTGTGAAAACTGAGGAGTGGCCATAGCCCAAGTGATGGTGTGCTGTGGTTTTGCTTCTTCTACATGAATGTCAGAAGTGCTGTGACCAAACTGTGCACTCCTAGATCATGAAGTTCCTTGGCCACCTTGCAGCTCTGACCCCAGCCAGTAACCCTCCTAACATGGACACCATGTCCCTGGAGAGCAGGTTTCTGACCCACTCCCTGCAGGACTATCTCTACTCTGCTGGGAAGTGGGCTTCCTGTGCCCCCATATTCTCTGTGCACTCATCTGTGTGTTTGGACCCCCTGTAGTTCCAAAGGTGTTTCCTGTTTGCTTAATGCTTGTGAACCAGCTCTGGTCTTGGCAACCACAACTTCTATAATGAGATCTGAATCCCAGCCTTGCAGAGCCTACCATTTTAAGATGTTCTTACTTTGGGAATTTTCTCACCCTAAGGTAGTCTTTAGATTTCTAATTTCACTGTTATAATTGAGCTACTGTTACATTTAACAATTTGCAGCATTAAACTTTCCTCATTCAAATTGCTAAGTAGTTCTTTCCTGATTGGATGCTGGCTGATACGCTATCCCTTCTTTCTAGAATGCACCCCCCCCATTTTTTTTCCTCTGACTGGCTAACTCCTACCCATTTTTTAAGTTTCAGCTTTGACATCACTTCTTACTGTACATCTCTCCCTGACTTACCACCCTCCTTTTGACATGATTCTGTAGGCCTTATGTGTGCCTCCTTAATGTGGCACTAAATATAACATTTGAATCCCTCCCCAAACCCAGGAATGTCATGTGTGTTATTTCCTCACTGACCCTCACAATGCCTATAGTAAAGATGGTTCTCAGTATGTGCTTCTGTTTTAATGTCATGGCCTCCTTACTGCAATTTTCCCAGGTTGTGGATCTCCACTAGACAGAGGTAGGTCAGCCTCAACACACTTGAGCCTTCATATTCTAATCACAGTTTAAATTACAGTTTCATTTTTCTCATTAGATATGGTAGAATTCATGAGAAGACACATTTTAAATAATGAACGAATTGGTTGTGGAAAAGTATTTGATGAATTTCTTGGAAACTCTTAAAAGGAGTAAGGTAACTATGTGAGATGATAGATCTGTTCATTTGGTCATTATAGTAAACCATTTTACTATCTATATGTATTCCATAACATCATGTTGTAAGCCTGAAAAATACACAAAATTTATTTTAAAAAATTTTTAAAAGGATAAAACATTTGTGACAACCTTGAACAGGAATTGGAGAGCTTTAGCTAAGGGATTTGTTAATGCATCCATTTCTCAGTGTTTTTTCATCATAAAACAAATATTTCCCTACCACATTATTAATTCCACTAACATAACTATTAAATGAGGTATAGGAAAGCAGAACCAGGACATTATTTGAGCCTTAGATAGGCATGGGAGTTCTAAGTGACAACTTTCTAGATTGTGTCTGCTCTGAATCTGAAATTAATTTCCACAGAAGTCTGAGAAAGGGATCTTTGGCATCAATAGACTCTGAGAAACTCTTTGGTGATTCAGATAGCATTTGGCCAACAAAAGCAGCAGCTCAGGGTTGGGCCTAACATATACTCCCTGAGTATCTCTGGTCCACACAAAAATGCTAGGGTCAACCAAATCTCTACAACCTACCCGGAGGCCTGGTTTGTGATTCCTATGTCCCTGGAGCCTGATAATGTCTTTGACCATCATTTCAGGCTGCACTGGGAAATGGCAGAGTCTTCTGTTCAGCTTCAGTATAAATAGAGCCTTGACTAATTTCACAGCTCACTCTGGGGAATGCCAAGGAGACAAATGGGGACAAGATACCTTTCTAGCTGGCTAGTGGGGGAGGCAAGTGCTTGGTGATCATAGTTAAAACCACTCCCCCACACCAAAACCACTGGATCTAGCTAAGTTGGATAGGCTTGAGAAAGGCTGTTGTTTTTGTTTGTATTCACTCATCACTCTCTTACCAATACAGATGCCCATGCTAGAACCATCCACCTCCTCAGCAGGGATGCTGGCACTCTCCAGATCTCTTTCAGTACATTCCAGCAGTAATTTATGGTAGAGGTCCAGACACTTGGCTTCTGAGGTGTTGATTCCAATTTATTGTCACATTATTCAATCTACAAAGACAAAATGGCATTAAATGACCTCTGAAGAATAAGTATTTAGATTAACATCTTATTCATCTATCCTGCTGTAAAATATAGCTGCCAAATGTTTAAATTTTTTGGTTGCATCTTGTACAATGGTGATTTCTGTTACTTTTACTTTTGTTTAACTCTTGAAATTGTTAATAAATGTTGTAGGAACCTGGTGAGATTTGGTTGAGCTGGTTTTGTATTAGGTATTGTTGTGGGCCTGCTTTTGCTCCTGTCTGCTTCGCCAACAATACCAGTCATAGTCCAACTGGAACTAATCATTAAATCAAGGAGTTAAAAGGAGTTTCTATGTAAACTCACTTGTTTATACCAGTTTTGGTGGTATATGGTGTCAGCATATTTTTCTTCCTGAGTAATAGAATAAAGATGGAAACACAGGTGTTGCAGACTGAGGAAAAAGGAAACAAGGAAATTGATCATTTAGATTTTAAGACTAGAACACATGAAGGAATCAGGTCCAAGTTACAGCACAAGAGGCTTCAGAACAATGGAGATAAGATAAACTTGCAGAATATTTCAAGACCTGCCTTACAATATTTCAAGAACTTGTAATTGGCTTCCCTTTGTACTCATGTTGGCAAGAGAAAGAAAACAGTTAGCATACAGCTGAAAGATAAAATAACTTAATTCTATGGAAACCTTTAAAATGAAAGGTGAGCCTTATGTTAAAAGGATAGATTAGCAAATTTAATAAACCGATTTTTGTTTAACACTAGTTAATTAAAAAGTTATTTTTTCTTCTTTTGATGACCTATTTTTTTCAGACAGACTGGCAATAACAAAATTTTACATGTCTTTTTTTTTCTGCTGAGGTTGATGTTTCATCACAGTAGTTTTAATTTACTTCCATTCAGATTGTAATCATTTTGATTTAAAAAGGATTGTTCACAGAAAAAAAAATTACTTTGAACACTATACAGGACTGGTGGCAATTGGCTATTTCACAACATCAGACATTACAATCAGTATCTGCAAATGGCTGTTCTCTGTAGACACACACTTTCATGTGTCCTCGCTAAAGGTGCCTTGTGTCAGTTCACTCCTCTTGCCCACAAGGAATTGTAAGTCTCCTCACTGAGTCTGTGTCCATAATCATACTAATCAGCATCACTTTGGGCTGGGGAGCTATAGCTGTTATCATAGGAATCATAACTCTGTTCATCATAAGCAGTACTGTATCCATCATCATAGTCATACTGTCCATATTTCTTTTCTGTTGGGGGTGGTGGTGGAGGTCTATACCCAGCTGGTGGGACTCCTCTTGCTCTGGGAGTGAGAAGTCCTCTACCCCAATTCACTGGTCCTGGGGTGGAAAGGATTCTTCTATGAGTTGGAATCCATCCCTCTTGGTGCACCAACTCCAACAGGCTGGGCTGTGACTTCTGCCCTTCCTCTGGTTAGTCTGGGGTTGGTACACCTCTTGTACACAAAGTGGGTTTCCCAGGAACCATTGGAGCATCTGCATTTTCTGAACCACCATTCCAATATGTTAATTCCTAGACCTGTGCTTGCCTGGTCTTATCATTATAGTTAGGACTGAGGAACTTTTTGATTTTCCCCAAAACATGTCCCATCCAGGCATAAACCTCTGCAAGTGGGGCAAACACTTCAGTGAGAATAAGATCATCATGGAAGGAGACTGGGAAAAATGGCGGTGTGATAGAGTCCTCCCACCGCACCGCTTCCAGGGAAGGAGGTGAAGTACGCCAGCGGCTGCTTGCGAGCACGGACAGCTCACTCCAAAAACAGCATTGCGAATTACAGAGAAACAACGCCAAATGCCCAGCCCAAGAAAACAGGTACAAAATTTTCACAAAGATCGGAGGGCGCACGGAGCACAATAGAGCCCAGAGCGCAGGAAGGATGCGCTCGCCAGGTCGGCGCAGTGCGACCTGCCCCCCAAGCGGTTACGCGCCTCCCCATACACGCAGTCAGGGACAAGCCCAGAGTTGGGACAGAGCGGTTGCTCAGACGGTGAGCCCTGTGGAGAGGAGGAAGTTGTGAGAGCCAGACACAACTCGCAGCTGCAATATACAGAGACTGCTGAGGGCTGGGGAGGAACTGGGCGGGGACTGAGATACAGCTTCCCGGGACAGTGTGCGAGAACCCGCAGGCCGGCACTGCGCCACTAGAAGTCAGCGGGACTGGGCCCAGGAGTTTAACGGAGAGCGGGACAAGCCCTTAGAGGCTGCTAGCAACTGCCGTGGCTGGCGGACAAAAACTGCACTCCTGGCGTGATCGGAGCCCAGCTGTGCGCCAGGCTGGCGGCGGCCGCCATCTTTACAGCCGCCCGCGCGGAACTGTGAGCCGCGTCTCTAGCTCCGCCCCGCCCCGGCCCGGGGCTCATCTTCTGGGGCGAGACAGGCTTTGCCTGTGGTGGCCAGGGACAGCCGCATCTGTGGGTTCCAGGTGGGACAAGATCCCGGAACTGTAGCAGCAGGACCTTTGGGTATTGGAAACAGTTTGCAGCTCGCCCATCTGGTCCTGCTATCCCGGCTCTGGCATCCGACAAGTCCACTACGTGCTGGTCCTAGTGCCCGCCCTTCAGGTCCCAGCCCTCCTGTACCCCAGAGATCGCTCATTTTGAAGGTTGCTGGCTATAGTGACTCATTTGGTATAACTGCTGGTTCCCATGACAACCAAATACCTCAAGAGCCACAGGCTGAACCAGAGCAGCTCCCCATAATCCTGCCCACTTCAATAGGGAATTTCACGCCATCCAAGAGCACTTCCAGCGGCCACTACTCCCCCCTCCCCGTGGGAACATCCCCCCAGTGGAGACTGCTGGGGATAGAGACGGCCACCCGCCTCACCTTGGGGTCTAGTGGTGGAAAAGGGGTGCACAATTGGAGCTCCCCCATCAACCAGTATCACGCGGAGACGCACATCAGAAGGGCCGACACACGCGGCTAGATAAGCAAACTCTGAGCTATGTAGAATTTTCCCAATTCAGCTCTCACACTGCAGCCAAAAGAAATTGTGTTTCTACCTGCACCTCAGGGTGAGCAGGGTCAAAGTAACCCCTAGGAGCTACAAGGCCCCTCCCAAAGCACGGGGCTTTCACATACCCCAACTGGGGGATCAGAGTCTGCCACGGACATAACAGAATATCTAGCTAATAGGGAGCTGTGGACTCATATCCTCAAGTACTATTCACTAGCTTAGAGTCCAAGCTGGGAGGTCATTCTCACCACACTCCACCGGGAAGAGGAGAAGACAACAGGTCAGAGATAACTGAAGATCCACCAAACTTGCTAAAATACACCTAAGGCAATATAGGCCACTACTTCTCTCCCTGGCTCTGCCAAGGAATGAAAATCGTGGGCCTGGAGACCGGGCCATAAACTAGCCCTAACACCCCCAGCTCTTGACCAAGAGGCCAGATGAGAAAAAACCAGCGAAAGAACTCAGGGAACATGAAAAATCAGAGTGAAAAGTCACCCCCAAAAGAAACCATCAGTTCCTCAGCAATGGATACCAACTCAAATGAAATGGGTAGAATGACAGAAGAGGAATTTCATTTATGGATTATAAGAAAGCTCAATGAAATTCAAGAGAAAATTGAATCCCAGCACAAAGAAACCACAAGAAAAATGCAAGGAATGAATGAAAAATTCTCCAAAGAAATAGAAATACTATGGAAAAATCAAATAGAAATCCTAGAAATGAAAGAAGCATTCAAGGATCTACAAAACACAGTGGAAAGCCTTAAGAATAGGCTGGACCATGCAGAGGAAAGAATTTCAGAGCTAGAAGACAACTCCTATGCACTAAATAAAACAGTCGAAGAAAAAGAACACAAAAACAAGAGGCATGAAAAAAGCATATAAGAAATGTGGGATTTTGTAAAGAGGCCAAACATAAGGATCATAGGCATCCCTGAGGGAGAGGAAGAAAATTCGCATGGGCTGGAAAATCTATTCGAAGGAATAGTAGAGGAAAATTTCCATGGCTTAGCCAGAAATCTCGATATCCAAGTACAAGAAGCACACAAGAATCCTGGGAGACTCAACGTGAAAAGGCATTCACCACGCCACATAATTATTAGACTGACCAAAGTAAACACAAAAGAGGCACTCCTCAGAGCTGTAAGACGAAAACAGCAGGTAACCTATAAAGGGAAACCGATCAGATTAACTGCAGATTTCTCAGCTGAAACCTTACAAGCCAGAAGGGAATGGGGAGACATCATCAGTCTCCTAAAACAAAACAAAGGCCACCCAGAATTTTGTATCCTGCCAAACTAAGCTTCTTATACGAGGGAGAAATAAAGACATTTCCAGATAAGCAATCACTGATAGAATTTGCAAAATCCAGACCAGACTTGCAAGAAGTGCTTAGACCTGCATTATACACTAACCAGCGCAACAGACACCCACTTATGTAAAACTATGCAAAAGCTAAAACCCCAGAATCCAGATTCCATGATGATGCAAGAAGTAAAACAAAAGACACCACCCAACAGAATAATCAGAAATTTACCCCAAATATCAATTCTCTCAATAAATGTAAATGGCTTGAACTGCCCACTGAAGAGACATAGGCTGGCTGAATGGATTAAAAAATACAAGCCAAGTATCTGTTGTCTTCAGGAAACACACCTTACACACAAAGACACATTCAGACTCAAGGTGAAAGGATGGAATACAATTTTCCAGTCTAATGGAAACCAAAAGAAATTCGGAGTAGCCATCCTCATTTCAGATGACATAAACCTTAAAGCAACAAACGTAAAGAAGGACAAAAATGGACACTATATAGTGGTGAAGGGAAAAATCTTACAAGAGGATTTAACAATCCTAAACATTTATGCACCCAACACAGGAGCACCCAGGTACATAAAGCAAATACTGCTAGATCTAGACAACATAATAAACAGCAATGCCATAATAGCAGGGGACGTCAACACCCCACTGACAGAACTGGACAGATCCTCCTAACAAATATTAAATAGAGAAACAAAAGACCTAAACAGGACTCTAGAACATTTGGGCCTAACAGATATCTACAGAACACTCCACCCAAATAACACTGAATATACATTCTTCTCATCAGCTCATGGAACTTTCTCTAAAATGACCACATCCTAGGCCACAAAACAGATCTAAACAAATTAAAAAAAATAGAAATCATACCATGTATCTTTTCAGACCACAGCGGAATACAATTAGAAATCAATTCCAACAGAAACTCACATCTTCCTCCAAAAACTTGGAAACTAAAAAATCTGTTGCTGAAAGACTATTGGGTCAAGGAGGAGATTCAAATGGAAATCAAAAGATTCTTCAAACTAAACGACAATGGGGACACAAGTTATCAAAATCTGTGGGATACAGCAAAAGCAGTCCTGAGAGGAAAACTTATCGCCTTAAATGCCCACATCCAAAAGACAGAAAGGTCACAAATCAGTAAACTAATGAATCATCTTAAGGAAATGGAAAAGGAAGAGCAAAGCAATCCTAAAGCCAGCAGAAGAAAAGAAATAACCAAGATCAGAGCAGAATTAAATGAAATCGAGAACAAAAGAACAATACAGAAGATTAAGAAAATTAAAAGTTGGTTCTTTGAAAAGATAAACAAAATAGACAGGCCACTCGCCAGGTTGACCAGAAGTAGAAAGGAAAGGACTCTAATAAGCTCAATTAGAAATGAGAAAGGAGAAGTCACAACTGATACCATGGAAATACAAAACATCATCTTCGAATACTACAAAAACCTCTATTCCCACAAACACGAAAACGTGGAGGAAATGGACAAATTCTTAGAAACATACTACCTCCCTAGGCTCAACCAGGAAGAAACAGAATTTCTAAACAGACCAATATCAAGTACCGAAATCGAAACAGTAATAAAAAATCTTCCCACAAAAAAGGCCTGGACAAGATGGGTTCACACCTAAATTCTAC
This sequence comes from Daubentonia madagascariensis, assembly GCA_023783475.1. Lineage (NCBI taxonomy): Eukaryota > Metazoa > Chordata > Mammalia > Primates > Daubentoniidae > Daubentonia > Daubentonia madagascariensis. The sequence goes on along the minus strand of JAKFHU010000682.1, from coordinate 19,922 downwards.
CAAGCCTACAAAGAACTGGTGCCTATACTGCAGAAATTATTTGAAAATAACCAGAAGGATGGATTCCTCCCAAACTCATTCTATGAAGCCAATATCACCTTGATACCAAAGCCAGGAAAGGACACAACAAAAAAAAGAAAACTACAGACCAATACCCCTTATGAATATAGATGCAAAAATTCTCAATAAAATCCTTGCAAACCGAATTCAAATGTACATCAAAAAAATAATTCATCATGATCGGGTGGGCTTCATTCCCGAGATGCAGGGATGGTTCAACATACGCAAATCTATAAATGTAATTCACCATATAAATAAAAGCAAGAACAAAGATTATATGATTCTTTCAATAAATGCAGAAAAAGCTTTTGACAAAATCCAGCACCCTTTTATGATAAGAACTCTTAAAATATAGGCATAGATGGCTCATACCGTGAAACTATTAAAGCCATATATGATAAACCCACAGCCAATATCATACTGAATGGGGAAAAATTGAAAGCATTCCCCCTTAAAACTGGCACCAGACAAGGGTGCCCATTATCTCCACTTCTTTTCAACATAGTGCTGGAAGTCTTGGCCATAGCAATTAGACAAGACAGAGGAATCAGGGGCATCCAGATGGGGGCAGAAGAGGTCAAACTTTCACTATTCGCAGACGATATGATATTATACATAGAAAACCCCAAAGATTCAACCAAGAGATTACTGGAATTGATAAATGAATTCAGCAAAGTCTCTGGATACAAAATTAATACACACAAATCCATAGCCTTCATATATGCTAATAACAATCAAGCTGAGAAACAAATTAAAGATGCAATACCCTTCACAATAGCACCAAAGAAAATTAAATATTTAGGAACATATCTAACTAAGGAGGTCAAAGACCTTTATAGAGAGAATTACGAAACACTGAGAAAAGAAATAGCAGAGGAGGTAAATAAATGGAAAACCCTACCATGCTCTTGGATAGGCAGAGTCAACATAGTAAAAATGGCTTTGCTACCTAAAGTGATTTACAGAATCAACACAGTCCCTATCAAAATACCAACATCATTTTTTGCCGATCTAGAAAAAATAATTCTATGCTCCATGTGGAACCAGAGAAGACCACGTCTAGCCAAAGCAATCTTAAGCAAAAAGAACAAATTAGGAGGCATCTATCTACCAGACTTCAAACTATACTACAAGGCTATAGTAACCAAAACTGCATGGTATTGGCACAAGAACAGACACGTAGACCAATGGAACAGGACCGAGAACCCAAATATAAAACCAACCTCATACAGTCACCTGATCTTTGACAAATTCCAAAAAAAGTACACTGGGGAAAAGATTCCCTATTCAACAAATGGTGCTGGGAAAACTGGATGGCCATATATAGAAGACTGAAAGTGGACCCACACCTCTCACCTCTCACAAAAATCAACTCACAATGGATAACAGATCTAAACCTAAGACATGAAACCATAAGAATTCTCAAAGAAAACGTTGGAAAAACTCTTATGGACATTGGCCTAGGCAAAGAATTTATGAAGAAAACCCCCAAAGCAATCACAGCAGCAACAAAAATAAATACATGGGACCTGATCAAATTAAAAAGCTTCTGCACAGCCAAGGAAACTATCACTAGAGTGAACAGACAACCTACAGAATGGGAGAAAATATTTGCTTGCTACACTTCTGATAAAGGGCTGATAACCAGAATCTATACAGAACTTAGGAAAATCAACAAGAAAAAAATTAAGCAACCCTATTAAAAAGTGGGCAAAGGACATGAACAGAAACTTTTCCAAAGAAGACAGGATAATGGCCAGCAAACATATAAAAAAGTGCTCAACTTCTCTAATCATCAGGGAAATGCAAATCAAAACCACAATGAGATATCACTTAACTCCAGTGAGATTGGCTCATATCAAAAAATCCCCAAATAACAAATGTTGGCAGGGATGTGGACAGATAGGAACACTCATACACTGCTGGTGGGACTGCAAATTAGTACAACCTCTATGGAAAGTAATATGGAGATACCTCAAAGAATTAAAAGTAGAATTACCATTTGACCCAGCAATCCCACTACTGGGTATTTACCCAAAGGAAAAAAAGACATTTTATAATAAAGACATCTGCTCGTGAGTGTTTATAGCAGCACAATTCACAAGATCATCCTGGAGGTGGAAGTATTAATGCTTTGCTTCTCCACTTTTCCTCAACTGTTCTACCTTTGCCTGGTCTCTGGTAGAAACTTCCAAGGATGGACATTTTTATCAAGGTTTCTTTTTGTAAAGGCTTCAGAGACTTGCCTAGTGGGCCCAAAGTTTCTGCACAAAGTTGAATTTAGTGAAGGGCTTTGGCTTTACAGGAATTAACACTTTCTGTCTCAGCTTCATGTTCTTGTTAATCACATCAGCATACTTGCCTTCATCCCTGCCTTCTCCTTTTTGACGCCACTGACAGAGCAGGCTTGAAGGAGGGGTCCAGGGAGAGCTTCTCGGCCATCAGTTGGTGCAGGTGCCTCTCCATGCTCGCTGGCTGCCTGGGGCACAGACTGGAGGAGCGCGGGAAGCTGTGGCCCCAGCAACCCCGACCCTGGCTGGGAAGCAGCAGCAGCGCGGACCTCGGGGCCAGATGCCACAGCAGCAGTCGCCAAGCCAGGCGGTAAACCGGGGCCGGGGTGGCACAGAAGCGGGAACTGGCCACTGAGCCCCGACCCCGGTGGTGGCTGCCGATTGCCCAGCGCCGGCGCCCCCTGCGCTATGGGGAGGGATGAAGAGGAGCAGGCGTGCAGGCGGCTAAGCTAGGCTGCTGACAGCCACAGGTAGGCGGGCAGCGCGCTCCGCGACTCTGAAGCAGCCTGGGGCGAGCCCCACCTCCAGCCCACGCAGACGCCTGAGCTGCAGTGCCAGAAGGCGCCGCGCGGGCCCTGGGGCACAAAAATTCTACCCCGCCAGGGCGCTGGGAGAATGGTTCTGACGGGCACGTTTTCGCCGGCGGTGCGCATGCCAACGCGCAGTGACACCATTCCTGAGGCGCATGCGCAGTAAAGCCCTTCTGAGGTACGCACGCGCAGTGACGCCTCTCTGAGTTGCGCAGGCACTCTTGTGCCTAACGTCTCGGTTCGGCTTGGCTTTGCCTGGCGGTTTACTTGGTGTGGGAGCCTGAAAGCTCGTTTCCTTCTTGGAGATTGTGGAGCAGGTTCTCTTGCTTGGGTTGGGCTGGGAGGCGGGAAAAAGCGGGGGGGGTGGGAGGGGGGAGCTGAGGACCTGAGGTGTTCCGAAGCCCACAGCCGGCGCCATGAAGATCATTGGCTTCGGGAGACAGAAGGGCGAGTCACCCTCCTTCAACAGCATGTGGAAGACCCTGGTGGGCGGCAGGGATGAGATTCCTGACAAGGCCTACACAAAGTCCTCATACAACATCCGCGACATGGATCTCAAGCCGATCCATAGGGCTGCCTGCACGGGTGACATAACACAACTGCACAGGATCCTTTTGATTGTCCCATATGCCCTGAATCAGAAAGATTGGATGCACAGGTATTGGGAGCTGGGCCAGGAGGCGGGGAGGAGCTCTTTCCGGCTGGGCGGCCGGGGGGCGGGGCGGGCTTTCCTCCCTCGCAGGCCCCGCAGCACCTGGGAGGGGGACACCTTGGAGGGGTCCCCGCCCAGGCCATCTTTATGAGCAGCAAAACAAAAACAAAACTTTAGCTGCTTTCCAATCCACTCATCATTCCCCTTCTAGAGCACTTTATTAACAATTGTAAAGTGATTTAAGGAACAAAATGAAGTATATGTAGTGTTTTATTTTTACTGTGCACATTTTAAAACATGTTATATACATTATAGAAAGATGCTTAAGGAGGAAATAATTCCCATACTGTATTGACTTCAGGGCAAAAAGTCTTTGCATAAAATTCAATATCCATTTTATATCAAGGTACACTTATGTATTAATATATGTGTTTTTTACTGAGGGACCTTAGAAAGAAACTTTGATGTGGGTAGATGATTCTGTGTTCTTGAAGAGTGTGACTAAAATTCAATAAAAGGCTTCCCCCCAACCAGCTGACTGAATGGACCCCCTCCTGGCCAACAGGATATCCTAAAACTAAATTGTCTGCGAGGAGGAGGTCAGACATGCCTCACCATACCCCCCTCCCTTCTTGAAAGGAGATATCCTTTGTAACTCATCAACAGGCCTAAGGCTATGCAAGACAAACCTGCAGGTCCCCAATTTACACAACAAATATATGTTGGTGACTTGTCTCTTATCTAAAACATTCCAAGCCTTTAGACAAAGCCTCATTTTTTTAACCAATTACAATCAAGGAGTCTTTAAACCCATCTATAACCTATAAGCCCCCCACTTGGAGATGGCCTGCCTTTTCGGGCCAAACCAATGTATGCCTCCCATGTATTGATTTATGACTTTATCCATAACCCCTATCTCCCTAAAATGTATAAAACCAAACTGGCCCAGCCACAGTGGGTCCACTTGCTCAAGGTTTCTTGGGTGTGGTTCCGGGTCATGGTCCTGAAATTTGGCTCAGAATAAACCCCTTAAAATTATTTTACAGAGTTCAGCTGCTTTTCTGTCAACAAGAGGAAGACACATTTTTCTGAAAGTGTAAGCTCTTTCTATGTTTATCAATTCTACATAAACCAAATAAAAATATGATGGTTTTAATATATTTGACTGACACATTGTGCCTGTCTTTTACTATTGTGATGCTATTAAGAAAATTTTTGGAATGGAGTGAGCAAATGCCCTTCTGTATATGAAATGATAGTATTAATTTCCATAGCTTAATCATTTACTAACAGGTGAAGGGACAGATAAATGAACAGAACAGAATAGAAATCCAGAAACACCCAAAAATATTTGTAGGAATTTAGAACTTGATAATGCTGACATTTCATATTAGAAGGCAAAGATGAATTATTGACAAATGAAATGACTGTTACCTTTTTGGAGAAACCTAGATAGATTTTTATGTCACAAAGATAAATTCCTGATGGGACGGAGATCAAAACTTTTAAAAATAGGAAATGAGAAATGTACCAGAAGATAACACAAATGCCTATTCATACAGATACATTTTTGTGTTGACAGAGACCTTCCTGAGAGTGACCTCACAAGCAAGCATTCTGAAGGTTGATTTAGCAGGAAGAAAAATTTAAACACCCCATATATCAGAAAATAATTAACAAAAGAAAACATACTTGCAAAATATTTGCTCCCCACACTCACATATATCAGCTGAAAAATGTGTGTTCATTTTATAGAGAATTATTTCAGATTAACAAGGAAAAACCTGAACTTTAATTTAAAATTGGGCAAAGTACTTTTTTGCAGACCTAAAGTGACCTTGCACATGGGAAAAATATTTAGTGTTTCTGGTAAGAGAAGGCATTTGAGTTAAGAGAGGGATGAGACACTGTTTTCGATCCACGAAGTGTGTCATTCCTCTATACGGGAGTATTCTTAGGACATAATGGACATACATGCAATTTGTTTTTCACTGCACTGTTTAAGATAGCAATGTATTAAGAAGAACCCATATAATGGATTTTGGAAATAAATTCCAGTTTATCCATAGTATAGAATAATATATGGCCTTTTTAGGTGGGCGTAGATACAGATGTATGTTCACATGTGAGAAGTATTTGGTATATCAAGTGACAAAAAAATCAATTTGATTTTTGATTATATAGACACACAAGCACACTATGGACTTGCCTTAGCCAAAAATACTTAAAAATGTGATTTTTTTTTTCTGGGCATTTGTATTTTTGTATTATAAGAGGGAATTTTTTTTTCATCTGTGATTTCTATAATGAGCATGTATAAAAATTCTAGTAAAAGTTTATTATTAATGAAATGATCCCTGGGAAGAGCAGAAATATGAATTTGCACAGATAGAAATAATTTCTTATTTTCTATTAATTAATTTATTTTTATTTTTTGTGGATTGGAATCTTCTATCAACTTTTGGTCTCTTCAGAGGTAAAGGGTATTTTTCATGTGTGCTTGTAAATTTTATTATGTATACATTTTATCATATACATATGTTTGTTATATATAAGTTTATTACATATATGCAAACTATTATAGATGATTCATTTTATTTTAGTTGTACCCTTATGAAAATGAAAAAAAAATAGCAAATAGAAATGGTCATTCCTATTGGAGAATTATTGCTTTACTATTTAAGAGTTTTGTTTCAAACTGTTGAACTCCTCAACTGTATTTATCTGTTCTTTCAATCTATCTATCATCAAAGTAAACCTGAATACCTGTTATGTAGCAGGCATATTCTACTGTCACTGAGGACCCATTCACCCTTAAAAACTTCCTGTTTACCTCTCCTTCCTGAGCAAGTTGAGAGATTTAAAATTGGAGGATTAGAACTTAATCTCAATTGAAGCTTTTCCTCCCTCCTTTCAAACAAAAGCATCTGAACACAGAAAATTATAAAAGATCACTTCTATTTGCCCTTTTAAAAATTTGTAAAAGTGTTAAATACTAATGTTAATCATTGGAAATATCTGATTTGCATACATTTTTAAATCTAAATATTGAAAAAAATGAGCCACACCCATTCATTTCAATCCTGAGTTTCCTTTGTGTTGATGTTTTTTGAAAATCAAAGTAAGAACGACTTCATTTTAAAAAATTATTTTGTTCTTTCAGCCTTCTTTTTTCCATAGTACTGTTAAGAAGTGAAATTTATTTAAATGCCAATCATATGACTAGAACTCCCATAGACCTGTTGTATATACTGCATTTCACTTAATGTGAGGCATCATGGATTGTGTGATGCCCCATTATTTTATTTAATAATAAGCAAATGTTTAAAATGTTTCCATTATGTTTAAAATAAATCATGAATGACAGTGGCAGTCCAATGTCAGAGATGTTAAAATGTGAGAAAATGAGCAACTTAGAATTCTTGAACTACAGTGTTATGTCTAATCTTTAAAACCAACCACATAGTAGGTATAATTATATCATTTTACCTAATTCAAAAGTTGTCTTTGTTAAGTAGTAATAGCAATAATTATAATATCTAATAATCATTGAGCTGCTATTTGGGCTAGGAACTGATCTAAATATTAATATTTTGTATTGATTCTCATGAAGCATCACCATGGTGTCCAGTGTAATAGCTACTGTTTTTATCCCCATTTTATTGATGAAGAAATTGAGCACAGAAAGGCTAAGTGATAGCTACTAAGTGACAGAGCTTAAAGAAGGATTCAAACCCAACTTGCTCTGAATCCAAAGGCCAAACTTGTTCTGTTCAAATCAGCTGCTCTTTCATTAATGTAGTGAGGAATGAGAGCTATTAAGTATTGTGCTTTCTTTACAAGAACATGAGATATTTGTTTTGAAAACAGAAGAATCACATCCTATTTAATGTTTACAACAATGTGAATTATTGCACGTTTTAAGCTAGTGCACTATAATTTCCTAAAATGTCCTCTCACTTTCATAGGATGGCTCCTACGTTTGGCCTGTGCCAATGGCCATGCAGAATTGGTAAGATTTCTGGTGAAGTTTAAAAAGTGCCACCTTAACAAGCATGACAACAAAAAGAAGACAGCTCTGATAAAGGTATGTAGCAGCCAGCTATTTCTGCATATGATGGATTGTATTTAAATACATAGAATAAAAATGAATGTACCTCCTTTAAATATGACTCATTGGTTAAATCTGTGGAAAGTTTATTTTGAATTCCTAGAATTTACTGTCTGCTTCTTGGTCTAATACTGACAGGCCATCCAATGCCAGGAAGAGGAATGTGTAACTTTCCTGCTGGAAGGTGGTGCTGATCCAAATTTTCAAGATATCTATGGCAACACTGCTCTTCACTATGCTGCTTATCATCAGAATTTATCATTAGCAGAAAAAATGCTTTCACATGGTACATATATTGACCCAAAAAACAAGGTATGGCTCAACCAACTTTATTTTAAAAATATTTGAAATGCATTTGTTTTAATATTGACATATGTAACTGTTGATTTTCTGTATGTGGAAGCTCAAGCATTCCCTGAATGAAAATATTTGGAAATAACTTAATTGTGTGAGATTTTAATTTAAATTTAAATATTGATACTTTTAAAGAAGCATTAGCACTATAGTAAATATTTGTGACAACACTGCATTTGTTAAAGGTAAAATTGTTTATTCAAGAATATTTTCCCAGTCCAAGTGTTTTTTTTTTTTTTTCTAGTTAGTGTAAAACAACACAGGAAAGCCAAATTTGCCCTGGAAATAGGATTTAAGTTAAAACTCAAACAAAACTAAAGCATTTTATGATAAATGGAAGTCTTGCTGCTACTGACAAGTTCCTTAAAAAAGTGATTGGTTTAAAAGTGATTTCTCTCTCAGTGGCAAGGCTTAAGAGGGACATATGGAAAGATAAAAGGAGACCAGTCATAAACATGTAGGCCAGTTAGGAAATTAGGTAATTGAGGAAAAATGCCAAGAAGTGGTTTGTGTGTGTGAGAGTGTGTGTGTGTGTTGTGTGTTGGTTTGTTTCTAGTTCATATGTTTAGACCAGGTGCTGTTCAGTTTTGAGGGTAATAATTCTCTTTTTGGGAAAGAGTTAGCAATTTGCAAACTTGCCTAGAGATCAGTTTTAGGAGGTCTGCGAGGAAACCACATTGGCAGTGAATAGGTAGTGATGAAGTGGGAAAGCCTTTGGAAGAGGGAAGAATGAATAATTAACTGACTTATAATCATATTCTTGCAGAAACAGCCACTTAGATAAGAGTCTACTAGAATGTCTCAATGGGAAGGTGGGAGATACAGAGCTTATAAATAACAAAATCAAGTTGCATTTTGAGTTTATCAGTCCCTGTTCTACCCCTATGCAGGAATATTAAATGCTGTCTCTTACTCTTTCCTGTTTTTGGCCAGATCCCCAAATGATAATTGGAATTGGCCATTTGAGTGAGAAATGAGACTGAAGTGACTGTCTGCTGCACTGGGTCTCAGCTAGAATTGTGCATCACAGTTATGTGTGGAAATTTTAAAAAATCTACCCATCTAGGCTCTCCCCTGAATATTTTGACTTAGTAAATATAATAAGGCCTGGACATGTATATTTAAAAATATTTCCTCATATCCAGGCCTGGTGGCATGTGTCTGTACTCCCAGCCACATGGGAGGTTGAGATGGGAAGATCACGTGAGCCCAGGAGTTCAAGTGCAGCATGGGCTACATTGTGAGACCCTCTCTCTAACCAAGAAAGAATTTTATTCCCTTGAGATTCTGATACACTTTTGGTTTAAAATCACTGAATAGATAAATGTAAAATATAAATTCCCATATTTCAAAACTTAAGAGGTCTCTAGAAGATTTGGATTTGATAAGTGCTACTTCCTTCAAATCTTTCCTTTCCAATAATATTAGCCTGCCATCTATTTGTCTTTCTCTACCTCTGTGGCTGAGAAGTTAAAAGGAATATTATTAATATTTGCAATATCAGCTTACAGAATAGCACCTTTTTCCTTCCAACCATCAATCATTCACTGCCATTCAGCGGTTCTTTATAAATTTGATTATGGGAAGTCTTTCAATAAGCAGAGGTGGACTCTTTCTGAATTTCATGTCTCTTTGCTGTCATTCAGGTGATTTGGCCAACAAATTTTTACTGCAAGCAGAATTTTCTCAATGAGAATAGTAGCAAGTTCTGAACTTGCTAGTTGAGGCTAGATTATGGACTATCTCAGGATGTCTCTTACATTCACAGGGCTTGTGTATAATCAGGATGGCAGTTTTAATACTGACAACCACAGCGTTTGTTAGATTATAGGTAGGAATTCTTTTAATAATTTAGTTTCAGCAGTTTTGTGAACTAATTAACCATTTGGTTAATAATCTGGGAAAATTAAATACAATTAGATTGTAAATGAATAGGTGTTTGAAAAATTCTTGAAGTGGGTATTATGAGTCTTACTAGCAATTTTTATTACATGTTGGGGCCTGCCTGATATTCTGGTAAAACATACTAAGACACTAAAGAAAGGAAAGCCTTTACCTGCCAGTACTTGCTTTATGCACAACCATTTGGAAACATCCATAGCAAATGTGGCTCATAGATAGGTTGAATTTGCCTCCATAAATTGATTCAGTATGGAAAATTTAGGGGACATGCAGAAACCTGGATTTCAGGCTTCTCCTAAAGAATCAAATCTGGTATCCCTTGAGCCCAGATGCTGTTTGGGATGCTGTACAGAAGTCGCCCCTTTATACAAGGTGTATGTTCTTGAGTTTGCTACTGTGCCCCCCTAGGTACTTCACTTTCTTAGGTCACCTATTTTGCCTCCCTAAGTATTTGAGTGTATAACTCTTGTTTTATAGTACATTTTGACAAAGATTCCAAGGTTTCCATGAGAGTTTACAGTTGTTCATACTATATAGTGTATATTACATATTAATCCTTAAGTAATGGGGTTGAATGTTAGAATTTAGAAGTTTTCTTGAACACACTTTTTTTTTATGTGTATGATAAATATTCACCCTCCCATTAGAATGCCTATAAGCCTTTTTAGGTTAATCATGGTTGTAGCTGGATAGGTTATGCATGTTACAAACCACATCATATCTTTCTCCTGAGCATCATCCCTCCACAATGCAAGTGTTTTAGGGGCTTTCATTATGCTAGAAATAATCCATATAGATCAGTATTAGAACTTTTATTGATAAATCATTGTATTTTGATTTCTGACTTATATTTTGCCTAAGATAAAAAGTAACTTCATGTAGCAATAAAAATGGATTTAAATAAAGTAGATCTGCCTTAGGGTCCCAGGATTATCAGCATAATTAAGAAGAAAATTTCAGACTGAACTAAGATAAAAAATATATCATCTTGTCATAGGGGAAGCCACATGGACCATTTAATACTAAGGAATTTGAGTTGATTTGCAGCCTATCTCTTTTAATTTGGAGCCCATTTCCTTAGTGATATATTTGGAGCAGGAGTGCCTGCTGTTGGCACCTGGGATACTGACACTGGTGATGGAGGAAAATCAAGCCAGTTTGTGTCACCTGGAGGAAACTTACACCTTTATTGGAAAGCTCTAGAAAGTGTATCCCTGAAGGTCTAATTCCTCACATGTTAATGTTTGCCACAGAAAATTATTGACAAATAGGGATTAAGCAAATTTCAAGAGATTTCTTTGGTACTGGGCATATAATGCACAGTTTTCTAATATTTCTCTAACATAGATGGTCATGGAATCTTTCTGTTGGGGTACAGTCCTTAACTTCTGGTAAAGTAGATATTCTTTGGAAACTCATTTAAGAAACACTGCTCTAGAGATAACAATTTAGATCATTAATTCAATAAAAATACTTAAAGCATTTACTACTATGTCTTAGGGTTTGGGAATGTGGAGATAGAAGATACAGCCCCTGCCCTCAAGAAGCTCTTGTTGTAAATGTGAAACAATAAAATTATTACAGTATACTATGACAAATGCTGTGATAGTAGAAGTAAAGCTCCTTAAAACCTGTGGGTTTTGTCATTTGAAGTCATTTGAAGTGACTTTTGGAGATGGCGGGAGTTAATGTGGAGAGGCAGAGGGAAGGGGTGTTTCCAAGGGAGGGGGCAGCACCCAGGAAGGAACAGAGGGGTGAGCAGGAAGGGACTACCTTTGGTTTACTTTCTGTATCATATGTTTATATTGATAGGATCTTATATAAGGTTTTCAGTTCAGTTGGGAAATAGTAACTTTGTGAATGATAAATTGTTTTTCTGTATTACAGAGTCATCTCACACCACTTTTACTTGATATAAGTGAACAAAGAGAGGAAATGGTGGAGTTTTTAGTAAAGAACAGAACAAACATAAATGCAGTTGATAAGTTGAAAGGGTACAGTGGTTAGCTCTTTTTTTATAAACCTGAGTGTTATTCTAGAGTGGTAATAGTCACTCCACTCAGAAATATTAAATTAATGAGAAGATTAATTTATAATTACTGGGATATAGTGAAAAACATCAACACCAATGACCAGTTAGGTAAAATAGCACTTATTTGGACCAGGCAAAATAAAGAACAGAATACAGTAGGATTCATCTTCTTTTATAGTAGTTACTGGTGTTTAATTATTTATAATCTGATGTTTTTGGTCATACGACATTATATTAGCTGAAGGGGTTTGATGTTAGTTTTCATAGTTTTCTAAAGAGTGGGCTTTAATTTTTAGTTCACTTCCTCACTCAACATTGAACTTCTTAATGGTTTTATAGTATTTTTTAAACCTCTGCTTCTTATATACTTCTTTAAAAATGCTGTATAGCAAGCATAAATCAGAGTTGAAAATCATTTTGTCTTTTGGCTGATTCTTTGCTTTACATTGCTTTCTTTGAAGAACACTGATGTTAGGTTATCTCTAAAGGACTAGTAATTGCTATTACCAGATAGTGTGGGTCCCTCAAGTTTTCTTCTTTTTCATTACTAGTGGTATATTGATATTTTTCTTTTTAGTTGGTATGGGCAAAGGGAAGAAAGACAGCTTAAATTGGATGAACTTTTCCTTTAATGAAGACAAACCATAGTTGGGTGACAAAGAGTAAAAAGATAGACTTTAGATTTGCACAGGACTGGGTTTAATTCCTGGCTTCACCACTTGCTAGGCATGTGACCCTGGGAACATGATCTATCGCCAAATATTTTTTCTAATATGAAAAGGTGGATAATAATATATCCTTCCAGGGTGGTTGTGCATAAATAAGATTATATATAGAACATTTACTTCAGTGCCTAACATGTGCTTATCAGTATCACTAACTGAAACTGCAATGACTACTATTAGTACCATTATTACTAATGTTATTGTTTTAGGCCTGCAGATAGCTCTTTCTTATCTGACCCCTAGTTGACTTTGAATTACAATATATTATATGAGACTAAGGAAGACATGAAGAATTCTTCATTTAATTCTTTGCCTACTTTAGATAAGTGACCTCAGCAACTTCAGATTCAACTCAGAATTAGCAACTTCTACTGTCATACCCCAGTGTGACAGACAAGAGGCTTCCTTTTTGTCCCTTCCTTTTAGCCTTGGTGGTAATTTACAAAGATGAACATTGAACACCCAAGATGCTTATGTCTGTTAGTACATATAAATGGTTAATTCTACACTGACAGGCAAGATATTAAATTGGTAAAGAATAACAAATTAGCCTTTGTCATAACTTTACTAAAGCTCCAAAGGGTGAAGTTATTTCTCTGTTATTTGAGAAATGCTCTCACGCTTGCAAGAGTCTCAAGCATCACATATAGTCACACTTCTTCAGCAAAGTCTTGATATCTCCTCTGAGTATCTCTTGGGACAGACTGTAGAAGATGATGCTGTTGCTAGTGGTTTTAATAGGTAAGTGTTTACATGAAAAGGCTAGTTAACACTAAATTGAGGCTTAACATAATTAGAACTAGTGTATCTTATACATCAGGTGAGTGAGATTTCATAGTTTGGTTCAGGTAGTTTTGGAATGGCTGTGAGTGAGTCCACTTCATCAGCCAGAAATCAAGCAAAAGGCTGGACTAGTTAGAAGTCACAATGGGTGTGGGAGTCTTTATCTCATTACTTTAAAAATCTTTACTCTTAGTAAGGATCCCAACGTTGTCCGTTTCATTCCAAGTATAACCCCTATTCATGGGGAGAAAAATCATGTCACATGTTTGATTTTGCCAATTTGTTATTTGGGTCTTGAAATGTGCACTTTAGCAGAGAATCTTGTACTTTCCCCTGGGGGCTATGTCCTCTACTCTCTTGCTTGAAATTTTCAAGAAACTAAGGGGTTCTCTAAGTGCAAGGAAGACAGTCTTTATTACAAATCAGAAGGAGGGGAAAGCTGGGTGTGGTGGCTCATGCCTGTAATCCTGGCACTTTGGGAGGGGGAGGCAGGAGGAGCACTTGTGGCCAGGTGTTCAAGACCAGCCTGGCCAACATAGCTAGACCCCATCTCTAAAAAAAAAAAAATTAGCCATGGAATGGTGGTGTGTGCCTGCATTCCTAGCTAGTCAGGGGGCTCAGGCAGTAGGATCAATTGATCCCAGGAGTTTGAAGCTGCAGTAAGCTATGATTTGCCAGTGCAACCCAGCCTGGGTGACAGAGTGAGACCATGTCTCTAAAAAATTTATAAAATCTGAAAAAAGGAGGGGAATAAAAGGACATTTCAATCATTCTGTTGTTTCTGTTGCTTCTGTTGCTGCATTGTTGCTATTGAAACTGGTCCTGCAGCCTGGTAATGATTGATCTTTGCTACTGGGATGCCCTTACTGATCCATATTCCTCAGTCATCATGGTGATACTTAGACTTCAGAGTTACTTTTTTTTTTAGTTCATATTTGAATGCTTATATGCTTGGTCATCATTACCAAAGCATTAGTACCCTGCTCTGGCAGCCAGGACTCGAAGCTTTAGCCACACACATAGTGAGCAAATTGACCCCTCCCTCACACTCAAAATCTCCTGTGGAGCCCTCATCTTAGCCTAGTCTTAGCCTAGACCTTCATGGTAAGTTATCCTTTGAGGCTTTTGTTTGTCTTTTCTCTAGCAACTAGTAGTTGGGATTGTTCTAAAGTATCAGGGGGTTCAAATAAAGTTACAGGAAGAGGTCAGAATTTCCTTACTTCTTTGCTACCAGATCTGTACCCTGAGGCCACTTTCTGTCCTGTGTAGCACATTTTCTTAGGCAGTGGAAGATCCCATATTGTCCTTCCCCAGAGTAGTGGGCACCAACTCACAGTTGGCCTGTCATGTGATCTGTTTTTCATAATTATGGAAACCTCCCAAGCTACTTGCATCTGAATACCACATTTTAAAATTATTTTCAAGTTCTACCTCACAAGAAAACCATTCAACATAATTCTCTGAATCTAAAGTAGGATAGTTAGATTTAATAGAGCCAAGCCTCATCCATGACTCATCAGTGTTCACATATAAAAGTAGGTCTTTGTGCTTGCTTCAGCAGCACAACAGTGCAGAGATTAGCATGGTCCCTGTCCAAGGTAGACATGCAAGTTGTTGAAGAATTCCATATTTTGTGCAGGCCCTAAAACATCATTTGCCTGTTTGCTGACTGGCCCTAAGGTAACTGTGTGTCAAGGCAAAACGGTTGACACCCAATATTAAAATTGTATTGTTATTTTCAGTACAGAAATATTCCCATAAGGTGGTCTATGAAATGACAGTGGAGTTGAGTAACATGTGGAATGTTGTGTGCAAATATGTTGTTAGTACTTATCCCAGAAATGAGAAAATGTCAACTTGCATCTCTTTTGTTGAACTTAAATAAAAGTAGGGTTTTGCCTTCCATATCAGTTGGAGATTAACATGGAGATTAAGTATCATTCTAACAAAGATCTGCTCATTCAGGGTTTGAGTAGGTAGAGAGGGAAGAGTAGTGGTCCACAATAGGTCTTGACATCCATTAGTATTCTGCCCTTGCTGTGATTGATTAGCTCAGTAATTGGGGGCAATTTTGTTATCTAATTTAATGAGGTAATGTTTATAAATAAATTTTATTAAAATTATGAAATAGCTGAGATATCCTGAATTTCAAGCCACAAAGAATAGAACAACTAATAACCAAAATTAGGACTTAACAATATTTTCTGAGAACTGCAACATTTGAATATTAGAAACTATGGAAAAATAACAATTGGGTTTTGTTTGGAATTCCAAAATCATTACAGCAATAAAGTTCAAGAACAAATTATTCCATATTTTCTCTGTTTCCCTGAGGACTGTAAAAATGTTGTCTCATTAAATGTTCATTAAGAACCTAGTGAGCAACGGCAGTAAAATCCTTATTTTTAAAAGAAGACAATGAGCCTAAGAGAAGCAACTTGTCCCAGAACAAATAGCTATTGCTTACAGAGCTAGGACTTCTTTTGAGTTCAGGACACTTTCCATCATGTCAAGCGACCTCTGGTTAATTGACTGATCTACACTGCCCTCCCTTCATGAGTACTTCACCTGACTGTTTTTCTTCTTTAATTAGAAGCTTAATAAGTTTTTTGAGCTTACACATTTGAAGTGTATGGGATAATTAAAGTTCTGATATGCCATTATTAAAATGGTAATTTTATTTATTATATTGCTTATACATAGCATTCACCAACAAATTTCAGAGCATAGAGAAGAAAAGGTGCTGGAAAATCCTTCTCAAAATAGCAATCCAGGTAAGCCTTGTGACAGTGAATGACTCTTGGTGGTCCTACCATAGATACAAAAGTAAAAGTAATGAAGTTTTGAGCACAAAAGAACAGTTAAAAAAGTCAACATGTAAATTGTACATATATTTTTTTCTTGATTTCTTTGTAGTAGTCTAGAATTCAGTAGGATTTTAAGAAGTTAGTTGCATGTAACTTACAATTTCAAACAGCATTGTCTGAAAAAATTCATGTATTTAAGTATAGTTTCTAAAATCCTTTTTGATACTATTGTCTAAATAAGAAAAAAATATTTTTGTTAGTATGTTCCACGTTTCCTCTACAGTCACATTATAACAAATTGCACTTGTTATAAAAATGGGTGTTCTATTTAATTTTTATAATAAATGGTTTGCATTTACTGAATATTAATTATAGTTGACCTTGAGCCATGGGAGGGTTAGGGGCACAAATCCCCCTTTCAGTTGAAAGTCTGCATATAACTTTTTACTTTCCAAAACTTTACTGATAGCCTACTGTGGACTGGAAGCCTTATGGTAACATAAATAGTCAATTAACACGTAGTTTGTATGTCATTTCTATTACATATTGTATTCTTGCACTGGAGTAAGCTAGTGAAAAGCAACTGTTATGAAGAAAATCATAAGTGAGAAAAATGCATTTACTATTCATGAAGTAGAAGTGGCTCATAATATAGATGTTCATCCTCCTTGTCTTCACATTGAGCAGGCTGATGAAGAGGAGGAATAGGAGAGGCTGGTCTGATTGTCTCTGGATGACAAAGGCAGAAGAAAATCTGCATATAAGTGGACCGCTGCAGTTCAACTCCCTGTTGTTAAGGGGTCACTATGTAACTGTACTACATAGTAATTTCTGTCAAGAGAAAAGTAACTTTTTAAAACTGGGTACTCAAAAATAGCTCTCTGGTAACATAAACAAGTGGTAACAAGAACTGCAAAATGTAGCCATCATGCACCAATACCAGTAGGATAATATTATATTATTTATTTATTTATTTTTGGAAACAAGGTCTCACTCTGGTGCCTAGGCTAGAGTTCAATGGCATCCTCGTGGCTCACTGCAACCTCGAACTTCTGGGTGAGGTGATCCTCCTGCCTCAGCCTCCTGAGTAGCTGGGACTACAGGCACGTGCCACCATGCCTGGCTAAGTTTTTGCTTTTTTTGTAGAGATGGGTGTAGCTATGTTGCTCAGGCTGGTCTTGAACTCCTGGCCTCAAGCTATCTCCTGTGTCCCCTCCAAAGTGCTGGGATTACAAGCATTGTGAGCCTCTGTGACACCCAGCCAGTAGATTACTTTTTAAAGATACCTACTGAATACAGAAGTCAGAAAACCAATTCTTTGTTGAGAAGCACAGATTATGTTACACATTCTTATACCAACAAGGTCTCACTATTATTTACTTCATTCCCCATATGTTGAAACCAGTGAGATATGTTTACTTCATTAGAACAAGATGTGTTCTCCTGTCTGCTGCATAATTGTCATGATAATAGTGACTTTGTGTCCATTAGCCAAAAGATTATCATAAGAAATATTCCAAATGCCCAACTCTGAGCTCAACCAATTATAATAAAGGTAGAAAAATGTTTCACAATAAGAAAAATGCTACTGAAATGGGACATCTACTTCATTGTACAATCTGGACTGTATGGGGATACCTTTAGTTTAGAATATATTTATCAAAGAAATTCCATATCTTGGGTATTGAAAGTTGCAGGAGACAAAGATGGAGTAGAGATAGTTTTGGTCTTTAAGGTGCTTATAATAAAATAGACCTGCTTCTGTTTAATTTCTGTGTTCCTTCAATAGAATTGTCAAATAAATAATTTTTATTCATTCATTCACTTGCCCACTTAACAAATAACCATCAAATGTCTTTTAAGTAATAAGCATTGTTCCAATGATACTGAACACAAACATTTAAAAAATACCATCAGGAGCTTGTCATTTTTACTGTGTTTTTATTATTGACTACTTTATTCAGTGCTTACTGTGTGCCATGTGCCCTGTGGGAGCTTATAATTATCATTTGTTATGTACTTATTATATTAAATATGTGCCAGACACTTTAAGTCCATGGTGCAGAATTAAAGCTTTAAGAAAGTGAATGGAATTTAAGGTAAGCAATGCAGAGTGAGTAGAAGTTTGCCAGGTAAAGAGGGAGAAGGATGGTGCTTGGCAGAAGGAATATCTAAGAGGATTGCATTTTTGGCCGAAGGAACTGCAAGTGCAAAAGCTGAGATGCAGGAGTCAACTGTGCAGGGTTTGTGAGCAGTTCCATTTTGTTAGTGGAAAAGGTGTGGTGTGAGAGTGGTTGGGAGTGAGGTGAATACCTAGCTAAGGCAAGCTCATGGAAGACTTGTTAATACTACAGAATAAGTAGATCTTACCCTGTAGGCCATGGGCAATTTCTCATTTAGAATACTTTTGGCTGCAAATATTAGATGACCTAAGTAACAGTCTCAAATTTTGTCAACACGTGTGTCATGTTGTCTACCAGTACCAGAGTCTTATGAGAGACTCAGTAACCAAGCTTTCTATGAGGCTAGTTATATAGGCATCGTCTCCCTTGCATGTGCCAATATTCCAGAGTCCCAGAAGGAAAGAAGCTATTCAGAGTAAACCACATTGTTTGTACAAACAGTTTAAGCACAGTGAGGCACTCCTTCTCACTTACAGAATGGTGGGAACTCTCTCAAATCCAAGTGCCCAAACAACATCTACAGGCCAGCCTTGCAACCAGGCCTTTCAAAGGATGGCAGTCTCATGCTTGGTATATGAAATCTTTTCTCCACGGCAGTAATGGCCCCAACTTAACTTTGGGTGTTTTCTTAAAATTTTATTTAATAGCAGATAATATAAAGATATAAAGTAACATGGTACTGGTTTCAGTTGCATGATCCATATTAATTTGCTAAGGTGGTTACTTTTTTGACTTTTGGTGAATATTTAACAGATATTTGTACATAAGTTACTATGCCAATATTAGGTAATTTTAATCTGTCCTTATCTGATTAATCTTTCAGTAAGATTGTTGGGTGAAATAAGCATAATGATTTCTGATTTAAAATTATTCATAGAATAAACATTGTCTTTTCTATTAATATGAATGGTCCAGTTTTGATTAATATTGTGTCAACTCCCTGTTTATAATTATGAAATAAAAAATATTCAATAATTTTATCTATGATATTCTTTCCTAAGTATGCAACTAAATTTATTTGGTTTGTATATTTTTATATACTTCAATTTGGGAGGTAATACCTACATTATGTTACTTTGATGGTTAATTATCCCCAATTTTCAAAGTGACTGTGTCTTGCTATAATATTTAGTAATAGAAAGTGCAATGAATATCTTTGTTTTAAAATAAATGAGTTTATGTTAAGAACTGTTCTAGGTTTACAGCAACATTGACAGGAAGGTACAGAGATTTCCCATATACCCCATGCCTCCCACACATGCATAACTTCCCTCATTATCAACACCCTCTCCCCAAGTGGTCCATGTGTTACAATTGATGAACCTACATTGACACATCATTATCACCCAGAGTCCATAGTTTATGTTAGGGTTCACTCTCAGTGTTGTGCATTCTATGGAGTTGGACCATTGTATAATGACACATGTTTACTATTGTGGTGTCATATACAGCCTAGTTTAACTACCCTCAAAATACTCTCTACTCTGCCTTT
>JAKFHU010000674.1:0-19113 GCA_023783475.1 Daubentonia madagascariensis | reverse complement strand
CAGCCCCAGCAGCGTCTCCCCCAAGAGGCCCCGGGCCGTGGCGGGGGGAGCTAGAGACGCGGCTCACAGCTCCGCGCGGGTGGCTGTAAAGATGGCGGCCGCCGCCAGCCTGGCGCACAGCCAGGCTCCGATCGCGTCCGGAGCGCAGCTTTTCTCCGCTGGCCGCAGTGGTGGCAGTTGCTAGCAACCTCTAAGGGCGTGTCCCGCTCTCTGTTAAACTCCTGGGCCCAGTCCCACTGACTTCCAGTGGCGCAGTGCCGGCCTGCGGGTTCCCGCGCACTGTCCCGGGAAGCTGTATCTCCGCCCAGCGTGATTCCCAGCCCTGCGCGGTCTCTGTATACTGCAACTGAGGGTTGTGTTTGGCTTTCGTGATTACTCCAACTTCCCAGGGTCTGTTGTCTTGTGCAACCGCCCTGCCCCAACTCTGGGCTTGTCCTTGCCTGAATGGATGGGGAGGTGCGTAACCGCTTGGGGGGCAGGTCGCGCTGCGCCGACCTGGCGAGCGCGTCCTTCCCGCGCTCTGGGCTCTATTGTGCTCCGTGCACTCTCCGATCTTTGTGAAAATTTTGTACCTGTTTTCTTGGGTTGGGCGTTCCGCGTTGTTTCTCTGTCATTCGCAATGCTGTTTTCAGAGTGAGCGGTTCGTGCTCACATGTACCCGCTGGCGTTTTTCACCTCCTTCCCTGGGAGCGGTGCGGTGGGAGAACTCTATCACACCGCCATTTTTTTCCGTCCTGATCTTTAGTATTTTTGTGGTATCAGTTGTAATGACTCCCTTTTCATTTCTGATTGAACTTAATTGACCCTCTCCCCTCTTCTTTCATTATCTAGCTAGTGGTCTACCAATTCTGTTTATCTTTTCAAAGAACCAAGGTTTTGCTTCATTTATTTTTTGTGGGTTTTTTTGTTTGTTTGTTTGTTTCAGTTTTGCTTACTTTGGCTCTGATATTTGTTATTTATTTTCTTCTGCTAGTTTGGGTCTGGTTTGTTCTTATTTTTCTAGGTTATTGAAGTTTGACATTTGGGTATTAATTTGTCATCTTTCTGTGTCTTTTTTTATAGGCATTTATTTCTATAAACTTTCTTCTTACCACTGCTTTTTTTGCATGCCTGATGCTTTCATAACTTGTGTCAATATCATCATTCATTTCAAAAATTTTAAATTTTGCACTTGATTTTATTATTGACCCAAACAACACTCATAAGGATGTTGTTTAATTTTCATGTATTTGTGTAGTTTTGAGAGTTTCTTTTGGAATTGATGTCTAGTTTTATTCCATTGTGGTCAGAGAAGGTACTTGGTATGACTTTGATTCCTTAATAATTGATTAAGGCTTCTTTTGTTCCCTAACATATGCTCTATCCTGGAAAATGTTCAATATGCTGATGAGAAGAATGTTTATTCTGTTATTGTTGGATATTATGTTTTGTAAATGTCCATTTTGTCCATTTGCTCTAAGGTAGATTGCACATCCCACCATTTTTCTGAAGGTGACCAGCTCAGCTTTGTGGGTGCACTATGCAGTTGGCTGACATCTCTGATCAAGTTCTGCAGCTGGCAGGAACACACAGGAACACATCACCAAGATTCACATCCTGTTCACTTTCTTTGTTTCTACCTGAAGCCTGGGCAGTTAAGCAATGCAGATTCCCCCAGTGTTTCCAGTGAGGTGAGACTGGAGTGGGCTTTCTGGGAAGTATCTCAGAGTGCTAGAATGCTGGATAACTGTCTGAGGTTATCTTTTCCCCCATAGAAACTGTGACCCCAGGGAAATCCTCCCCATCTAATCTCTTGCAGACTTGGGCAAGGAAAGGGGACAGTGTGGTTGGAGTAAGACCTCTCTCCTTGATATTCTATTTCAGATTGTGTTCAGTTTTGCACACCATGTGGTGTCTCAGGCTTGTTTCCAGGAGATGGGATTTCCAAAAAGATATTATGGTCTGTGACTAGTTGCTAGTTGAAATTTCTGTGGGAGGGAGTAGAGCCTGAGAAATCCTATTCTACCATCTTGTTCCACATTACTGTCTCCAGGTTTTCTGATTCTAACCTTTTATTTACATGGAACTATTTTACACCTCTGTCAGTTTTTGTTTTCTTAATTTCAGAATATTATGGGGGTACAACACATTTGTTATATATATTGCCTATGCACTGCCCAAGTCAGAGACACAATCATGGACATCCCCCAAACTGTGTGCTCCGCACATTTAGGTGTGACTTTTCCCATCCCTTACACTTCTCTCCCACCTGCCTGAACCCTGATGAATATTATTTCCATGTGTGCACATAAGTATCGATCAGGTAGTACCAATTTGTTGGTGAGTAACAGTGGTGCTTGTTTTTCCATTCTTGTGATACTTCACTTCAAAGAATGGGCTCTAGCTCCGTCCAGAATAATACAAGATGTGTTAATTCACTGTTGTATTTTTTTGCTGAGTAATACTCCATGGTATACATATACCTCATTTTATTAATCCACTCGTGTATTGATGGGCACTTAGCTTGTTTACACATCTTTGCAATTGTGAATTGTAGTGCTATAAACATTCAAGTGCAGGTGTCTTTTTTATAGAATGTGTTTTTGTCCTTAGGGTACATACCCAGTAGTGGGATTGCTGGATCAAATGGTAGTTCTACTTTTAGTTCTTTGAGGTACCTCCATATTACTTTCCATAGAGGTTTACTAATTTGAGTCCCACAGCAGTTATGAGTGTCCCTATCTCTCCCATCCTGCCAACATTTGTTGTTTTGGGACTTTTTGATATAAGTGAAACTCACTGGAGTTAAGTGATAGTCAATTGTGGTTTTCATTTGCATTTTCTTGATGATTACAGAAGCTGAGCAATTTTTTATATGTCTGTTAGCCATTATTCTGTATTCTTTTTGAAGTTTCTGTTCATGTCCTTTGCCCACTTTTTAATGGAGTTGTTTGATTTTTCCTTGTTGATTTTCCTAAGTTCTATACAGATTCTTGTTACCAGCCCTTTATCAGATGTGTAGCACACAAATGTTTTCTCCCATTCTGTAGGTTGTCTGTTTACTCTAGTAATAGTTTCCTTGGCTATAAGAAGCTTTTCAATTTGATCAGGTCCCATTTACTTATTTTTGTTGCTGCTGTGATTGCTTAGGGGGTCTTCTTCATAAAGTCTTTGCCTAGGCCAATGTCTATAAGAGTTTTTCCAACGTTTTCTTCTAGAATTCTTCTGGTTTCACATCTTAGGTTTAAGTCTGTTATCCATTCTGAGTAGATTTTTGTGAGAGGTGAGAGGTGTGGATGTAGTTTCAGTCTTCCACATGTGGCTATCCAATTTTCCCAGCACCATTTATTGAATAGGGGTTCTTTTCTCCAGTGTATGTTTTTGTCCCCTTTGTCAAAGATCAGATGACAGTATGAGGATGGTTTTATATCTAGGTGTCAGTGCTGTTCCATTGGTCTGTCTCTGTTCTTGTGCCAGGACCATGCTGTTTTGGTTACTATAGCCTTGTGGTATAGTTTGAAGTCTGGTAGATTGATGCCTCCCAATTTTTTCCTTTTACTTAAGATTGCTTTGGCTAGACGGGGTCATCTCTGGTTCCACACGAAGTGTACAATTATTTTGACTAGATCTGCAAAAAATGATGTTGGCATTTTGATAGGGACTGCATTCATTCTGTAAATCACTTTAGGTAGTATAGACATTTTAACAATATTTATTGATTCTACCAATCCAAGAGTATGGTAGGGTTTTCCATCCTGTTTACATCCTCTGGAATTTCTTTTCTCAGTGTTTTGAAGGTCTCTCTATATAGGTCTCTCACCTACTTAGTTAGATATGTTCCTAAATATTTAATTTTCTTTGGTGCTATTGTGAAAGGTTTTGCATCTTTGATTTGCTTCTCATCTCAACTGTTATTGGCGTACATGAAGGCTACTGATTTGTGTGCATTGATTTTGTATCCTGAGACTTTGCTGAATTCATTTATCAATTCCAGTAGTCTCTTGGTTGAATCTTTTGGGTTTTCTAGATATAATATCATATCATCCATGAAGAGTGAAAGTTTGATCTCTTCTGCCCCCATTTGGACACCCCTGATTCCTCTCTCTTGTCTGATTGCTCTGGCAAGGACTTCCAGCACTATGTTGAACAGAAGTGGAGATAGTGAGCAACCTTGTCTGGTTCCAGTTTTAAGGGGGAATGCTTTCAATTTTTCCCCATTTCGGTATGATATTGGCTGTGAGTTTATCATATATGGCTTTGATAATTTTGAGGTATGAGCCATCTATGCCTATATTGTTAAGAATTCTTATTATAAAAGGGTGCTGAATTTTGTCAAAAGACTTTTCTGCATATATTGAGAGGATCATATGCTCTTTGTTCTTGCTTTTATTTATATGGTGAATTACATTTACAGATTCACGTGTGTTGAACCATCTCTGCATCTCAGGGGTGTAGCCCACCTGATTGCAATGAATTACTTTTTTGGTGTACATTTGAATTCGGTTTGCTGGGATTTTATTGAGAATTTTTGCATGTATATTCATAAGGGATAGTGGTCTGTAGTTTTCTTCTTTTTGTGTCCTTTCCTGGCTTTGGTATCAAGGTGATATTGGCGTCATAGAATGAGTTTGGGAGGATTCCATCCTTCTCGATGTTATGGAATAATTTCTGCAGTATAGGCACCAGTCCTTCTTTGTAAGTTTGGTAGAATTCAGGCGTGAACCCATCTGGTCCAGGATGTTTTTTGTTGGAAGATTTTTTATTACTGCTTCATTTTTGGTGCTTGTTATTGGTCTGTTTAGGAATTCTATTTCTTCCTGATTGAGCCTAGGGAGTTAGTGTGTTTCTAGGAGTTTGTCCATTTCCTCCACGTTTTCATGTTTTTGGCCATAGATATTTTTATGGTATTCAAAGACGATGTTTTGTACTTCCAGGCTATCAGTTGTGACTTCTCCTTTTTCATTTCTAATCGAGCTTATTAGAGTCCTTTCCTTTCTGCTTCTTGTCAGTCTAGCAAGTGGCCTGTCTATTTTGTTTATCTTTTCAATGAACCAACTTTTTGTTCTATTAATCTTCTGTATATTTCTTTTGGTCCCAATTTCATTTAGTTCTGCTCTGATCTTGGTTATTTCTCTTCTTCTGCTGGGTTTAGGGTTGGTTTGTTCTTCCTTTTCCATTTTGTTGAGATGATTCATTAGTTTACTGATTTGTGAACTTTCTGTCTTTTGGATGTGGGCATTTAAGGCAATAAGTTTTTCTCTCAGGACTGCTTTTGCTGTATTCCACAGATTTGGATAACTTGTTTGCCTGTTATCATTTAGTTGGAAGAATCTTTTGATTTCCATCTGTATCTCCTCCTTGATCCAATAGTCATTCAGCAATAGATTGTTTGATTTCCATGTTTTTGGATTGAGATGTTTTTGTTGGTAATGATTTCCAATTTTATTCCACTGTGGTCTGAAAAGATACATGGTATGATATCTATTTTTTTAAATTTGTTGAGATCTGTTTCATGGCCTAGGATGTGATCAATTTTAGAGAAAGTTCCGTGAGCTGAAGAGAAGTACGTATATTCAGTGTTATTTGGGTGGAGTGTTCTGTACATGTCTGTTAGGCCCAAATGTTCTAGAGTCCTGTTTAGGTCCATTGTTTCTTTCCTTATTTTCTGCTTGGAGGATCTTTCCAGTTCTGTCAGTGGGGTGTTGAAGTCCCAGCTAATACAGCATTGCTATTTATTATGTTGTCTAGATCTAGCAGTAAGCTAGATCTAGCTTTATGTATCTGGGTGCTCCTGTGTTGGGTGCATAAATAATTAGGACTGTTAAATCTTCTTGTTGGATTTTTCCCTTCACCACTCTATGTGCATCTTGTCTTTTTTTATTTGGTTGCTTTAGGTTTTATATCTGATATTACATTGCTACCCCAGTTCTTTTGGTTTCATCGCCTGAAATTTGTTGCCATCCCTTCCCTTGAGTCTGAATGAGTCCTTGTGTTAAGATTCATTTCCTGGAGTCAGTACTAATTGCTTGTATTTTCAATCATTCAGCAGCCTATGTGCTCTCAATGACATTCGTCATACGTTGTATTTGAATTGATATAGGTTGGATCTGTTTTTCCAGTGAGACTAGTTGTTTTGTTTCACTTCATGACGATTGGAATTGGGTTGTGGACTTTTAGCTTTTGGGTGATTTTACCTGTTGTGTTTATTGCCTGGTTAGGGTCAATGCAGGTCTGAGTACTTCTTGCAGGCTGGTCGGTTCAATCTATCGTGAGTTACTTGTCTGTGAAGTCTTATTATCCCTCATATAAGAAGCTTAGTTTCTGCAGGACAGTTCTGGGTTGGCCATCTTATTTTTTGAGCTGAGGAAGGTCCAGTCCCTTCTGGCTTCTAAGGTTTCAGTTGAGAATCTGTATTCATCTGATAGTTTTTCTTTGTAGGTACCTGCTGTTTTGCCTTCAGCTTGAGGCTTCTTTTCATGTTGACTTTGTCACGAAAGCCTAATACGTTAGTGTGTTTTTGCTAGCTTTCAATGTGCCTCCCAGTCCTGAGTGCTCCTTTAATGTGTGATGTGGACTCCTTTCCATTCTGAATTCCTATCTTTTTCTGTGTATAGATTTTCAGCCCAGTGAATTTTTCCCTTGCCTTCAGGGATGCCTATTACCTCATGTTGACTCTTTACATATCCACATTCCCGTATGCTTTTTCATGTCTCTCTTTTGTTCCTTCTTCAATCTTTTATTTAGCTCTTAGGGTTTTCTTACTTTTGATTCTTCCTTGGTGATCTAGCCTAGTTCTTAGGCTTTCCACTAGTTTTTTAGACCTTGAATGCCTTTCATTTCCAGATTTCTGTTTGCTTTTTTCCATATTTCATTGTTTTAAAATTTTTCTTTCAGTTTTTCATTGCATTGTTCTTGTGGTTTTTTTGTGCTGGGATTCAATTTTGTCTTGAATTTCATTGAGCTTTCTTATAATCCATAAATGAAATTCCTCTTCTGTCATTCTACCTATTTCATTTAAGTTAGTATCCTTTGCTGAGGAGCTAATGGTTTTTTGGGGGGTGAATTTTCGTTCTGATTGTTCATGGTTCCTGAGTTCTTTCACTGATTCTTTCTCATCTGTCCTCCTGGTCATGAGCTGGGGGTGCTAGGGCTAGTTTGTAGCCCTGTCTCTGAGACCTCAGGAATCGTTACCTGGCAGAGATGTGGAAAGCTGTACTGGTCTTTGTTGCTAGGAGATTTTAGCAAGTTTGGTGGACCTCTTGGGTTACCTGTGACCTGTTGTCTTCGCCTCTTCCCAGTGGGGTGTAGTGAGTTTATTCTCCCAGCTTGAGCTCCCAGGTGGTGGATTGTACTTGAGGGTACAAATCCACTGCTCCCTAATAGCATGAGATGGAAGGCAATATTTTTAGGTATGGGATTGTTCCTGCTGTCATTGATTGTATTTTGTGTGGAGGAGCCAGTTACCTAGGCAATCTGTTTTGCCTGTGGCAGGCTCTGGTCCCCCAGGTGGGGTATATGAAAGCCCAAATCTTTGGGAGGAGCCTTCTAGCTCCCAGGATTTACTTTGACCCTGCTTCCTCTGAGGTGTGGAAAGGAGAAAGATAGCTTGCAGCTGCAGTGTAAGAGCTAGGGTGAGTAAACTTCTATACAGCTCATAGGTTGCTTATCCGGCCACTAGTGGGGGCACTGTTATGGAGTTTAGAGCTCTCTCTCCCTGGGCTTGGAGGGCTGCTTCTGATAGGGACCAACTGGTGCAATTACTGAGTTCTCTAGCCAGGTTTTTTTCTTCCCTGTCCACAAGCTTGGGCACTTTCCCCTCTGATCAGACCACTTTTGGGCTCTCAAGGTTGCACACAGTTCATGTGTCTGGCCCTCTGATGTGTGTCTCCACATGTCACTGGCTGATGGGGCTTTTCCAATTGTGCACCCCTTTTCTACTACTAGACCCCAAGGTGAGGTGGGTGGTCCTCCCTATCCCCAGAAGTCTCCACCAGAGGGATGCTCCCACTGCGGGGAATAGTGGTAGCTGAAGGCACTCTTGGTTCAAGCAAAACTCCCTTATAAAGTGAGTAGGGTTAGCGGCAGCTGCTCTGGTTTAGCCTGTGGCACCTGAGGCATTGGTTGCCATGGGAACTGGTACTTATTCAATTTGAGTCACTATGGCACAGCAACCTTCGTTGTGACTATTCTCTGGGGTAGGGGTGAACAGGGACCTGGAGAGTGGGCACTAGGGCCAATCACATAGAAGAAGGCCAGAGCCAGGGAGGCTGGACCAGATGGACAGGCTGCAAACTGTTTCCAATACACAAAGATCCCACCGATACAGGTCAGGGACCTCATCCCACCTGGAACCCACGGAGGCAGCTGTCCATGGCCACCAAGGGTGTAGCTTGTTGCTGTCCATTCAACTCCTGTGCCCTGGCCCTGCTGACTTCTAGGGGTGAGGTGCCCATCTCTAGATTCCAGCATACTGCCCTGGGAAGCTGTATCTCAGCCCAGTCCCTATCCGGCCCTGTGCAGTCCCTGTACAGTTCTGTATGGTTCCCACAATTACTTCCTCTCCACAGAGCCTGCTGTCTCATGCAACAACTTTGCATCAACTCTGGGCTTGTCCCTGACTGAGTGGATGGGAAGTCTGTGGGGATGGTGCATGACCACCTGTAGGTCAGGTTGCACTGTGCTGACCTGGCGAGTGCATCCTTCCCACACTCTGATCTCTAGTATAGTCCTTGTGCTCTCTGATTATTTGTGAATGTATCTCCCTGTCACCTTTTTTCTTGTGCTGAGTATCCCATGATGCTTCTCTGCAATTTCAAAATGCTGTTTTTGGAGTGAGTGATCCATGCGCAGGCAGCTGTTGGTGCTCTTCAGCTCCTTCCCTGAAAGCGGTGAAGTAGGAGGCTTCTACCAGACTGCCATTTTCTCCCAATTCCAAGGCAAAGAATTTATTACTATGACTCCAAAAACAAATGCAACAAAAATGAAAATAAGCAAATGGGACTTAAATAAACTAAAGAGTTTCTGCACAGCAAAATAAATAATTAACATAGTAAATAAACAACCCACAGAATTGGAGAAAATATTCAGATACTATGCATCCAGCAAAGGATTAATATTTAGACTATACAAGGAACTCAAACAATTCAGCAGTAAAAAAACAATCACATTAAAAAGTGAACAAATAACATTAACAGGCATTTTTCAAAAGAAGATATACAAATGGCTCAAACATATGGAAAAATGCTCAACATCACTAATCATCAGAGAAATTGAAATTAAAACCACAATGAGATACCATCTTATGCCAATCGGAGGGGCCACTACTAAAAAGTCAAAAGCAGTAGATGTGGCATGGATGTAGTAAAAAGGAACACTTACACACTGTTGGTGAGAATGTACATTGGTACAACCTGTATTGAAATCAGTATGGATATTTCTTTAAAAACTAAAAGTAGATCTACCATTCAATCCTGCAATCCCACTACTAGGTATCTGCCCAAAGGAAAATAAATCATTGCGTCAAAATGATACCTGATACATATGTTTAATGCAGCACAGTTCACAATCTCAAAGACATGGAATCAACCTAAGTGCCCATCAGCTGATGAGTGAATAAAAAGAAGTGTGTGTGTGTATGTGTGTGTGTATATGCACATACACACAAACACAAACACACACAAACACCATGGAATACTATTCAGCCATAAAAAGAATGAAATAATTTCTTTGGAGCAACTTGGATGGAACTGGATGCTATTATACTAAGTGATGTAACTCGGGAATGGAAAATCAAATACTGCATGTTCTTACTTATAAGTGGGAGCTAAGTTATGGCTAAACATGAGCCATAATACATAATACATGAGTGGTATAATGGACATTGGAGATACAAAAAGAGGGGAGGGATGGAGGTGGTTGAGGGATGAAAAATTACCTATTGAGTACAATGTACACTGTTCGGGTGATGGGCGCAGTAAAAGCCCAGAATTTCCTACTATACAATATAGCCATGTAACAAAACTCCACTTGTATCCCCTAAATGTATTTAAATTAAATAAATTTATATACACCATCTCTATGACATTTAATTAGTTTTGATGATAAACATCATACCTGATATTGATGACAGTAACACAGTTGTATATGTGAACTTAATAATTTCTCTTTTTTATTTGAAAAAATTTTGAAATAAACAATAATGAAAGTTTTTTAAAAAGGAACATTTTCTTAGAACCTACAGATAGAAAATTTAACAAAATTTGGAAAAAACCTACAGATAGAAAATTTAACAGAATTTGGAAAAAAATACATGAAAAAAGTGACATCAACAAAGAAATAGAAACTTTAAAGAACCTGTTAGAGATCCTAGAGATGAAAAATGCAAAAATGAGTTGAAAAATTCAAGAAAAATTTTCAACAGCAGACTTCATCAAACAGAAAAAGGATCAGTGTACTGCAAGACAGAACATTTAATAGGGGAGCAAAAGGAACAAAAATAATAAAAAGGAATGAAGGAAGCCTACAGGAATTAAGGGGCACTATCAAGAGACTAAACAGTCACATAATAGGAGCTATATAAGAGAAGAAAGAGAAAAGAAGCCAGAGAGCAAATTTAAAGAAATAATGGATGAAAACTTCCCTAATATGAGGATAGATTTAATTAATTACACTAAGACCAAAATAACCAAACAATCAAATATCATAGAAAAAAATCTGAAATCAGCAGGAGATAAGGAACACACCATATACAAAGGAGGGCCAATAAAAGTATCAGTGTATTTCTCAGCAGAAACCCTTCAGACCAGGAACAAATGAGATGATATATTCAAAGCACTAAAGGAAAATAAAAACCTGTCAACCAAGAATATTTTATTCATCAAAGCTGTCTTTCAGAAATGAAGGAGAAAGATTTTCCCAAACAAAAGCTGGGGGAATTCATCACCACCTGACCTGTTTTACAAGCAATGCTAAAAAGAGTTCTTCAAGTTGAAAGAAAATGACACTAATTAGTAAAATGAAAATATTTAAAGGCTTAAAACTCACTGGTAAAAGTAAGTACACGCTCAAATTGAGAATACTCTTATTCTGTAACAATGGTCTATAAATCACAATGGTCTATATTTTAAGTTTGAAAGTTAAAAGGTAAAAGTGTTAGAAATAATAATAACCAAAATAATTTGTTAAGGGATATGCAATATAAAGAGATGTAAATTGTGACATGAAAAACTCAAAATTGGGAGGGAATGTGGTTAAAGGGAGTGTCTTTTTTATTGCAATCAAAGTTAAGGTGCTATCAGCTTAAAATAACCTGTTATATCTATAAGATGTTTTTTGTAAGCCTTGTGGTAACCACAAAGCAAAAACATATAAGATACGGTAAAAATAAAAAGCAAGGAATTAAAACATACTACTAGAGACAATCACTTAACCACAAAAGAAGACAGTAAGAGAAGAAAGGAAGAAAGGATCTACAAAACAACTAGAAAATAATTAACCAAATGGCAGAGTAAGTTCTTACATGTCAATTATTACCTTGAATGCAAAATGAATTAAATTCTCCAATTAAAAGACATAGAATGGCTGAATGCAGAAAAAACAAGACCCAACTCAATGCTGCCTACAAGATGCTGTCCTTACGTGTCACCTGTAAGCACACACAGAGACTGAAAGTGAATGGATGGGAAAAGATATTTCATGCAAATGGAAACCAAAAGAGAGCAGAGGTAGCTATACTTACACCAGGTAAAATAGACTTTAAATTAAACACTGAGAAAAGAGATAAAGGAGGTCATTACATAATAATAAAGAGGTCAATTTAGCAAGAAGATATAACAATTATAAATATATTGCACCCAACATCAGGGCACTTAAACATAAAAGGCAAATATTAATAGATCTAATGGGAAAGATTGCACTACAATAATAGTAGGGGACTTCAACATCCCACTTATAGCAGTGGACACATGATCCAGACAAAAATTTGACAGATACATCAGATTTAAACTGCACTGTAGACCAAATGGACCTAACAGACATTTACTGAACATTTCATCCAACAGCTGCAGAATATACATTTTTCTAAACCGCACATGAAACATTCTCCAGGATAGATCATATGTTAGGCCATAAAGCAAGTTATATCAAATTTTTAAAATCAAAATCATATCAAATGTCTGTTGTGAGAACAGTGGTATAAAACTAAAAACTGATAATGGGATAAATTTTGGAAAATTTGCAAATATGTGATATTAAACAGCATGCTAAATAACGAATAGGTCAATAAATAATTAAGCAGGAAAATTTAAAAATCTTGAGACAAATGAAAATAGAAACACAACACACCAAAACCTTTGGGATACAAAAAAAGCAGTTCTAAAAGGGAAGTTTAAGCAATGAACACCTACATCAGAAAAGAAGAAAGATCTCAAATAAACAACCTAACATCACACCTCAAGCGACTAGAAAAATAAGGATAAACTAAACCCAAATTATTAGAAAGAAGGAAATAAAAAAGATAGATAAGAGCAGAAATAAATGAAATAGAGACTAAAAAAAGGATTGAAAAGATCAACAAAACAAAGAGTTGGTTGTTAAAAAAGATAAACGTAATTGACAAACCTTTAACCAGACTAAGAAAAAAAAAGGCCAGGTACAGTGGCTCATGCCAGTAATCCTAGCACTGTGGGCGGCTGAGGCGGGAGGATCCCTTGAGCTCAGGAGTTTGAGAGCAGCCTGAGCAAGAGCAAGACCCTGTCTCTACTAAAATAATAGAAAAAAATTAGCTGGGCTTCATGGTGCACACCTGTAGTCCCAGCTACTCGGGAGGCTGAGGGAAGAGGATTATTTGAGCCCAGGTGTTTGAGGTTGCAGAGAGCTATAACAAGGCAACTGCACTCTAGCTGGGGTGACAGAGTGAGACTCTGTCTCAAAAAAAAGAAGAAGAGATGATTCCAATAAATAAGATTAGAGATGAAAAATGTGACATGGCAAGTGATACCACAGAAATATAAGGGATCAGGACAGCCTACTATGAATAACTTGATAACCTAGAAGAAATTAACAAATTATTGAACATAACAACCTACCAAGATTGAATCATGAAGGAATAGAAAAGCTGAACAGAAAAATAAAGAGTAACAAGATGGAATCAGTAATAAAAAATATTGCGAAATACTACAGCCATTTTGGAAAGCAGTATGACAATTCCTCAGAAAACAAAAAATAGAATTACCACATGATCCAGCAATCTCACTACTGGGTATAAACCTAAAGGAATTGAAATCAGCATGCTGAAGAGATGTACACACTCCCGTGTTCACTGCAGCATCATTCACAATAGTCAAGATAGGGAAACAACCTAAGTGTCCATCAATGAATGAATGAATTTTTAAAAATGTGGTATATATGAATATAATAGGCAATCCTGTCATTTGCTGCAGCATGGATGAACTTAGAGGGCATTATGTTAAGTGAAATAAGCCAGGCACAGAGAGACAAATACAGTATAACCACACTCATATGTGGAAACTTAAAGAGTGGATCTCACAGAAGCAGAGAGTAGAATGGTGGTTAGCAGAGGCTGGGAGGAAGGGGTGGGAGGGCAAAGGGGAGACGTTGGTCAACTGTCACAGAGTTACAGTTAGGTAGGAGGAATAAGGTCCAGAGATCTATTGCACAGTAGAGGGACCATAGTTAATAATGATGTATTCTATATTTCAAAATAGCTAGAAGAGAGGATTTTGAATGCTCTCACCACAAAGAAATGATAAATATTTGAGGTGATGAATATGCTAAGTTCCCTGATTTGCCCATTGCAAAATGTATACATATATCAAAGCATCTCATTGTAACCTAGAAATATGTACAATTATCACCAGTCCATTAAAAATAAAACAAAACTCTTAAAACCAGAAAGCCCAGAGAATGTGCAATAAACATTGTGTGGTTTCCCACTAGAGACACCAAGTAAACAATCGCCCTATTCCAAATTTTATTATAACTTTATCATAAAAAAACAGTCATCTTCAGACAAAAAGGATCTCTGTTCCTCAGGAAGGGCAGCATGCACTGCTGGGGAGAACAAACTCCAGCCCCCACCAGCATCCCGGGCCCTCAGACCTCCATGCACAAAGCCAGCAACCACCACTGCAGCACCAGTTTCCCATTCACCAGATGAAAACTTAATGTATAAATGCAGAGGAAATATGTTGGTATGGCAGTGACCACGGAATGCTTGCAGAATTCCACCTTTCAAAACTGTATGTACAAAGAGCACTAACCAAGGTTCTGATAAGGAAAGATGAGCCTTCTCCTTCAAGGAGATGACTCTTAAAGTTGTCACAGGCAGAGAGAGTCACTCCCTTGCACATGCTCTGCAGTAAAGAAGAGCCACAGCTGGCGAGGAAGAACAAGGCAGCTGGAAAGGGCTCCTTGACAGCCTGCAGCCTGACACAGCACACATATGGTGCCCCTGCCCCATCTCCTAGGATTTCTTTTACCAGGTTCCTGGAGCATGGCCAAGTGCACGCTGGGCAGTGACTCACCATCCCAGAGGGGAGGAGGAAGGCAAATGCACAGGTGGAAGCAAACCTGTGAGCCAGCAGGCACAGAGAAAGACGTCAGAGTGGCAGAGGCCAGAGAGATGTGGTCCACCTGCTGAGCCAACATCAACCACACAAAGCCCCGCCCCCTTGGTCAACCCCACACCTCACCCCAGAGTGTGTGAGCTTCTGTCAACTTATTTTCTCCTACCAGAATCGAGATGTGATATGTGGGGAACGGATCTCAGGAGGGTCCAGAGGACATGGTCTACCAGACTCAGAGTGTGTCTAGTGAGTGTGAGTTGGGGGGGAATAAGAATAGGAAGAATATGAAAACTCATATTAATGGAACAATAAACATGTATATGTGTATTTATTTCTAATTTCTTCTTATTGGTTCTGCAAAGACACTGTAAACCTATTTCCACCATCATATGAAGCATCTAAGAATTGGAGAGGTTGAGAGACAGCTCCAGGTTGGGAGACAGGGACCCAGAAGTGCTGCAGGTGACCGCCCAGGCATCACTGGGACCTGCTCCCCTGCCCTGGGCAGCTGCTCCCTCCCTTGCTCTGAGCCACTACAGAGGGTGGCCTGGCCTGCTGCAGGGAACCACAGCCCCACCTGCCAGCCCTGCCCCACAGCCCCTGAGCACAAGGCCAGCACCCAGTCCCTGCAGGCCCAGAGAGATTTCTAACTCACCAGATGAGGAGAGAAAAGAGATTTCCAGCATCAGAGATCAGATACAATGTTTCCACTACAAAAGCAGAAAATGCTGAGTGTGGTCTGGTGCTTCCTGCAGGCCATGACACAGGAAGTAACCTCTGCACAGACCTGTCCTCACTGAGGAAGTGCAGACACAGTAAGCTCCTGTGGTCAACACACAGGGCAAGGGGCTGAGGGAGCCTCTGCCCTGTCTGGGGTGATGAGGCCCAGTGTGGGAGATAAACAGCCTCTGACCGGAGCCCCAACCATGGGGAGGAAACTGGGTGATTGTTGACAGTGTCCATTTATAGGAGTAACTAGAAACCAGGCCAATGTGTCATTCAGGACATAACAGGCATTTCCAGGAAAAGAAAAGAGAAAGGACTCTAGGATGGCCAGGGAGGAGTGTGAAGGCTGAGAGTCACTTGGAGTCAGGGAAGGCAGGTGTTTGTTGATCCCTGGGAGGTCACATAGCCAAGACACAAGGGAATGGGCTCTCCCAGGCCATGGGAGGCTGAGGACAGGGAGGTACCTGTGAACAAGTTTCCAACGTTTCCGGTGGATGAGGGACAAATGTTTCCCATCAGAAAAGACAGCAACTCCCACTTTTCTGTGTCCCTGTGACTTGCTCTTTCAGGAGTTCTGGAGCTGACTGCCCACACTTGTCAGCACTTGGACAGGAATGGCCCTGGCAGGTGATAGGGTCCAGAGACACGAAGATCCCAAGATGAGGGGCTCTGGGGAAATGTGGCAAGACAGCTGGAGGGGCAGCAGAGAGGGCAAGGGAAGGGCCTGGGCTGAAGCCCCTTCTGCAGACGCTGCTGTGGGCTGTGGATGGGCAGGCAGTTTGCAGCTGCGGCTGTCAGTGAGATGCAGTCTGAGGCAGCCCTCAGCAGCTGCAGGTCTCTGCCCCTTCTCCCAGAGGAATTGTGGACACAGGGACAGCTTTATGCAGATGCAGCAGAACTCCCAGAGGCCAAGGGCGTAGCAAGCCATCCTCAAGCAGGGCCAACCCTCTCCTCTGGTCAGCAGAGTTTGCTACCTCCCTTTGTGAGTTTGACAAATGCAGTGGGAACATCCCAATGTGAATTTAGAGCAGAGCCTGGGAAGGACCACAGAGCAGAGGACAAAGGAAGACTATGAAGAACATTTTGAACCTTTATGATTTAAGATCTACCCTCCCTTCCAATCCCCAACTGACTGAATAGTACAAAATTCACACCCACAAACTCACTGACAAACATTCCTGTGAGTGACTGAGGAGAGCAGCTGCCCAGGCCCCTGATTGAGCTTATTAGAATCTTTTCTCTTCTATTTCTGGTTAATCTCCCTACTGGTCTATCAATTTTGTTCAGTTTTTCAAAGAACAAACTTTTTCCTTTACTGACCTTTTGTATTGATTTTTTGGTTTCCATTTCACTTAGTTCTGCTCTGATCTTTGTTATTTCTTCTTCTAGCTTTGGGTTTGGTTTGCTCTTCTTTTCCTAGTTCCTTGAGGTTCAACACTAAGTTGTTAATTTCTGATCTTTCTGTTTTCTTGAAGTAGGCATTCAAAGCTATGAACTTCCCTCTTAACTCTGCTTTTACCATAGCCCAGAGGTTTTGCAATGTTGTGTACAATGAGTCATTCAATTCAAAGAAATCTTTTGATATGCATCTTGTTTTCATCTTTGACCCAGGATCATTCAGCAGAAGGTTGCTTAATTTCCTTGTATTTTTGTAGTTTTGACATCTTCTCTGATTCGATTACTACTTTTATTTCACTGTGGTCTGAGAAGATACCTGGTGTGATTTTGATTTTTCTGAATTTGCTGAGACTTGTTTTGTGGCCTAATGTATGATTTGTCTTGGAAAACGTTCCATATGCTGTTAAGAAGAATGTATATTCTGGAGATTTGGGTTAGAATGTTCTGTAAATGTCTGTTAAGTCCATTGGTTCTATAGTCCCATTTAAATCCAGTATTTCTTTGTTGATTTTCTGCCTCAAAGATCTGTCCATTTTGTCAGTGAAGTGTTGAAGTTACTGGCTACGGTAATGTCGCTGTTTATTTTCCTGCTTACATCTAGCAGAATTTGTTTTATATACCTGAGAGCTCTTGTGGTTAGGTGCATATATATTTAGGATTGTTATGTTTTATTGTTGAATTGCTCCCTTTATCACTGTATAATGACTGTCTTTTTCTTTTCTTTTTTTAACCATTGTTGATACAAAGTCTATTCCATCTGATACAAGAATAGCTACTCCTGTTGATTTTGGTTTCCATTTGCGTGGAACATTTTTTCCGTCCTTTTACCTCAAGTCTAGGATAATCTTTGTGAATTGAATGGATTTCTTGGAGACAACAGATATTTGGGTTTTCGTGGAGTTTTCTTTATCCATTCAGCCAATCTGTATCTTTAAAGTGGAGTATTAAGACTGTTAACATTCAACATTAGTATTGACATGTGAGATACTGTTCTGTTCACCATGTTGTTACCTAGCTGCTTTTTTTTCTCCCATGTGCTACTGTTTTATAAGAGCTGTGTGTTTTAACTGTCAGCTGTTATCACTCTGATGGGAACTGATTATTCTGTTTGGTGTATAGAGCACTTTTAAGCATATCGTGTGGGTCAAGTCTACTGGTGACAAATCCCCTTAGTGTTTGCGTCTCTGGGAAAGACTTTATTTGTCTTTTACTTATGAAACTTAGTTTTTCAGGATACAAAATTCTTGGCTGGCAGTTATTCTGTTTAAGGAGACTAAAAATATGACCCAATCACTTCAGGCTTGTAAGGTTTCTGCTAAGTGTTCTGCCATTACCCTTATGGGTTTTCCTTTGCAAGTTACTTGATGCTTTCATGTCCCAGCTTATAGAATTTCTCCTTCACTTTAAGTTTGGCCAGACTAATGACTATGTTCCTTGGTGATGTCCTATTTGCCATGAATCTTCCAGGTGTTCAATGAACTTCTTGTATCTGGATGTCTAAATCTCTAATGATACCTGGGAAGTTTTCCTGCATTATTCCTTGAAAGAGGTTTTCCATGCTTTTTGCTTTTCCTTCCTCTCCCTCAGGGATATCTATGATTATTATATTTATTTGCTGCACACAGTCCAATATTTCTTAGAGAGATTATTCATTCTTCCTAATTTTTTTCACATTTTTGACTGTGTTAATTTAAAAGCTTTGTCTTCAAGCTCTGAAATTGGTTTTTTTTTTCCTTTTTTTTTAGCACAGTCAAGTCCTAAGCAATTCAAGGTCTGACTTTCTTTCTTCTGATTGGTCTAGTCTGTTCTTAAATTTTTCTGCTGTATTTTGAAATTTCCTAAATTACTCTTTCATTTCTGGAAGTTATATTTTTTCTTATATTATCTATCTCTTCAGTGAATTTTTTATTCATCCCCGGGGTTACTTTTGTGTGTGTGTGTGTGTGTGTGTGTGTTGGTTTTCAACTTTGTCTTCAATCACATTTATCTTACTTATATTCTGAATTCCATATCTGACATTTCAACAATTTCCTTTTGGTTGGAACCCATTATTCAAGAGCTATTGTGATCCTTGAGGTTGTCAAGACAGACTGTTTTTTCATGTTGCCAAAGTTCTTGTGATGGTTCTTTCTCATGTGGAACCTCCTCTCTTAGCTCAAAACACATAACTTTGTGGTATACCTGTTGTCCTCTACTCAGTGAAGAGATGGAGAAGTCACCAGATAGTGTGCTAGAGTCCTATTCTAAGATTGACCAGGCAGGACAGGTCTAGATGCACCATGAGCCTTTAACACTGCTGCTCTTCTGCATCTAACCATTCCCCTATGATTGTCACAGGGCTACAGTGGCAGGTCAGGCCTATGGTGGGGCAGGCATACATCAGAGAAGGTTCACAGTGGGACACTCTTCCAAGGCCTGGTGGTGG
>JAKFHU010000664.1:0-121099 GCA_023783475.1 Daubentonia madagascariensis | reverse complement strand
TGTTGCAGCCCTCAAGTGTCCCAACTGTGACACATGGGTACCAGGGAAAGGGCCAGGTCAGTCCTGGGATGGCCGTGGTGCTGGGACAGGGTAGGGGCTTGGCACCCTCAAGTTCCCCAAACCCTTGGTGGAGAGGGATACTAGGAAAGGTCCCAGCCATGAGTCTGCGTAAACAGGCAAGGCCAGGCACCTTGAGGTCCCGATGCACAATGCCCAGGCTGTGCAGGTAGGAGACGGCGCCAAGGACCTAACCCACATGGTGGCTGGCATCCTCCTCTGTGTAGGAGCCGCGCTGCATGATGCGGTCAAACAGCTCACCACCTGTCACCTTGAGGGGAGCCAGGGGTTCAGGTGACCCAGCTTCAGCCCCCACCCGGGCCCCCACAGCCTACCCCGGCCCTCCTCACAGCTCCATGGCCACCCAGGCCAGCAACCCGCCCGAGATGCACTTGCGACCCCCGCGCACAGCCGCCTGCCAAGACTGTGGTCACCCACGCGGCCGCCCAGGCACGGCCCGGCCCTCCGCGGCTCGGACCAGGGGGCACTTAGCAGCCTGGCCGCCGCGTCCCGAGCAGTGTGAGCCGAGCGCGGGCGGGCGGGGGGCGCGCCCGGCATGACAGGTGTGCGCGGGGGCGCGCGGGGGCGACGGCGGTCGTGGCCCGGAGCCTGGAGCTCCCCGCGTCAGCGCCCCGAGGCGGCAGGTACGGACCTGGAGCGGAGCCGAAGCGTCGCGTTGCGCAGTGGCTGCCGCGCTAAGCCCCCAGCCGCGCCCCGCCCCCTCCGCGTGCGACCCCGCCCGCCGCTGGCAGCGGAGCACGCAGTGGCCAAGCGCGACCCGGGCTGCAGGACGCCTTGTAAGGCAGCGCCCGGGTTCCTGCGCTCCGCCCCTCTGGGCGCCCTGGCCAGACCGGCACCAGGGCCTTTGCACTCACATGTTGGTGTGGCTCTCTGCCTTCCAGTCTCTGCTTCAACGTCCTCTCCGCAGACAGGCGTCTGGGCCATTTGGTCTGAAATGGCCTCTTTCCCTAGTTCCCGGACCCTGCGAGCCTGCCACCACCACTTGCCACCTTGGCCTCAGCACTCACTGGGCTCCTTCTGCCTCCACCCTTAGCTCCTCGCCCTCATTCTCTTCTCCACCCAGCAGCCAGAAAATTCCCTCTATTGAGATCATGTCACCCTCCCACAGCTCCCCATGTCACTCCAAGTCAAAGCATGAGTCCTTCCAGCGGCCTCTTCCACTCTGCCTTACTCAACCATGTTGGCCTCCTACCTGACCCTCAAACACACTACACAGGCACCACCGACCTTTGCACTCACCACCCTTTGCCTGGAATGCTCTTCACTTGGATGGCTGCCTGGCGTACTCCCTTGCTCCATCAGAGCGCAGTTCCAGTGTCACCCTCACGTGGGCCTCCCTAGACCCATCCCCGCCAATTCTCCAGTACATAACCTGCCCTGTCTTTATAACGTCCATCACTGCAAAATCGCCTCCTTTGTCTGCTCTTCCTCACCAAAGCATCTGCTCCCAGAATGTCTCTGCCGACCCAGTCAGGGGAGGTGCTCAGGAAAAAAGTGCTGGGTGGCTGAATTCAATCCTTCATCCACCCCTCACTCCCATCCAGCCCCGTCGAGGATCTGGGCACCCCTCCCGGGGTGGGTGCGGGTGTCCTGGCTGTTCGCAGGGGCACGTCCATATAAGCCAGTGTCACACGGGCTCTGCCAAGTTACAGGGTCCAGGAGTGGCTTGCTGAATGCCAGTCTTCACAGTGATCTGTGGGCTGCTGGCATGACACAAAGGCTTCAAGAGGGCCCATGGGGCAGGAAGGGCCTTTATAAATCATTTTTCCAGACCTCAACTCCCATATGTACTCTGTCCAAGAACTGGGAAGTGTGAGAAGGGCCCTGCCAGCTCCTGCCCCCCGGGCTTTCCCACAGGCTCCACCCCACCTGCTCAGCTAGGCAGGTAAGGGTTCCTGGGGCTCACATCTCAAAAAGAAAAAATAGGAACGGAACTGGAGGTGAGTCCCTTCTCACACCAGCAGTATGTGCTATTTGTTTATGAATACCTACAGTTAATTATTCACCAGAATGTCTCATACACCGATGCAGCTTTGATCAAGCCAGAAGAAGAAACATCAGAGCTCCACTCCATGGTCATGGGTTATAAAAAGAAATAGAATCTATATACATATATTTGTGTTTCAGAGAAGTATGACGGTGTGAGTAATAAAAGACTGCCCACATGGAGAGAGATAGCTCAAGGAGACATCTCTGAGGGCAGCAGAGGGAAACAAGTCCAAAAGACAACAACCCACTTCCAAAGTGGGGCGAAGGAAGGAAAAGCCAGAGGGCAGGGTTGGAGAGGGAGGCAGCTATCAACTCACCAGGTGATTTAGTTGCCACTGGCCTTGTGTAAAAAGTGATAGCAGTTTTGGTTTTAAATCATTGTACTGTGTATTGATGATACAACAGAAATTACACCCTTTGCAACTGTTTGAACATCTGTTGAAATCCTATAGATGTCAACTTCAAAATGTATATGTGTGTGTTGGGTGGTGGTGGTGGATAAAGAGCTTTTCAAAATCCTTTCAGGGGACATCTTACACAAAAATTAACTTGAAATGGATCACAGATCTAAATGTAAAATGCCAAACTAGAAAACTTCTAGAAGAAAACAGAGGACAAAGTCTGTGTTCCCTTGGGCTTGATGATGAATTTTTAAATACAATATGGAAAACATGATCCATGAAAGAAAAAATAATAAATTGCACTGTAACAAAATTTAAAATGTTTGCTTTGCAGACAACACTATTAAGAGAATGAGAAGATAAGCCACAGGCTGGGGAAAAAATCTTTAAAAAACACATATCTGATAAAGAAGTGGTATCCAAAATGTACAAAAGAACTCTTAAAACTCAACAGTGGGAAAACAAATAACCCAATTAAAAAGTGGGCCAAAGACCCTTACAGAAGCCTCTCCAAAGAAGATATACAAATGGCAAATAAGCATATAAAAAGATGTTTAACATCATTAGGGAATCATTAGGGAATTGCAAATTAAAACCACAAGAAGATACCACTACACACCTACTAGAATGGCCAAAATCCAGAACACTGACAACACGTAGTGCTGGTGAGGAGGCAGAACAACAGGGGCTCTCATTCATTATTGGTGGCAATGCAAAATGGTACAGCCATTCTGGAAGACAGTTGGCAGTTCCTTACAAAGCCAAGCATACTCTTACCATACAATTCAGCAATCAAATTCCTTGGTATTTACCTGACTGAACTGAAAACTTCTGTCTACAGAAAAACCAGCACAGGGATATTTATGGCAGCTTTATTCATAATTGGCAAAAACTAGAAGCAACCAAGATGTCCTTCAGTAGGTGAATGGATAAACTGTGCTACATCCAGACAATGGAATACTATTCAGTGATGAAGAAGCAAGAGCTATGAAGCCATGCAGAAAAATGGATGAATCTTAAATACACATTGCTAAGTGAAAGAAGGCAATCTGACAAAAGCTACATACTATATGATTCCATTTATATGACATTCCAGAAAAAGCAAAACTATGGAGACAGAAAAGAGATCAGTGGTTGCCCGGGGTCTGAGAGAGGAGATAGTGTTTGACTAGGGGAAACACAGTGGTTTTCTAGGGCAGTGAAACTATTCTGTGTAATACTCCAATGGTGGATACATGACACTCTGCCTGAGTCAAAACCCATAAACTTTTGCAGCAGGAAAGAGTGAACC
Source organism: Daubentonia madagascariensis (assembly GCA_023783475.1). Taxonomy (NCBI): domain Eukaryota; kingdom Metazoa; phylum Chordata; class Mammalia; order Primates; family Daubentoniidae; genus Daubentonia; species Daubentonia madagascariensis. The sequence continues at coordinate 117,340 of JAKFHU010000664.1, read as the reverse complement.
CTTAATATATGCAAATTTAAAACAATCTTTTAGGAGGTTGGGGAATCCCAGGATGGAATGCAGACTGTGACAAAAGAATCTCACTGTATTAGAAATGTACAGAACAGCCTCACTGAAGAGGGTCAGGCAGAAAGGGGCACTTTGGAAATGAACTACAGTTACCACTTGACTCTAGTTGATACAATCGTTCCCCATGAGGGTATGAGTTAACAATTCCGAAACCACTCCACCTTCCTAGTGGATCAAACAATCCCTCACACGGCTGGCAAGCGCTGGGAGCCAGGTTCTTCGCTTTTAGACAAGCAACTGGAGGAGGCTCAAGTGACCCATGTGGTCATGGAGCAGGGTTGTAGACATCCGTATGAACTGGTGTTTAGTTTTTAGTTATTTTTTAGAGACAGGGTCTCACTCTGTCACTTAGGCTGGAGTGCAGTGGCATCATCACAGCTTACTGCAGCCTTGAACTCCTGGCCTCAAGGTAGCCTCCTACTTCAGCCTCCCAAGTAGCTGGGACTACAGACATGATCCACCATGCCAGCTGGTGTTTAGTTTAATATAGATACTGATGCATATATATGTGTTTATAGATATGTGTATATATATGGGTTAGTACATACATAAATGTCCTTGCTCTGTCAGCAACAATACTCCAGTAGCAATGAGCACACTAGAGCCCAGATCTTAGTTTCTAACACCACTCTCCAAAAAAATGGCTCTTTGGAGAAGTGGCTGATTCTAGGACTGGGACAGGAAACACACAAGATGGGCCTGGGCCAGAAAGTAAGGAAGTGCTCAAACACACACACCCCCATACGCGCACACACGAAATGATGGGGGCATGTCAGAGGGACAGGAGCCAACTGAAAGAGCCCCCAATTGTCAAAGATGGAAAAGTTGAACAACAAAATGAAGACGGTAATAGTAGATTATAGCCAAAAGTATGAGATAAATATCCATGAATCCTTACTGTTATAAATAAACGATTAAATCAATCAATGCCGGAGAATAAACAAAACTCCCAAGCAAAAGAATCCCAAATCGTTTCTGTAGACACTCCCCCTCAAGGAGGTTGCCCAGGACTCCCCACTCCTTAAGCTTCCTTTCCAAGAGTCACTTCACAGTGGCGGGCCATCAAGGTCACATGGACAGTGAGGAATCACGGTGGTCTTCCTCCTGATGGCTCCTGAGGCCAGTCTAATGGTGCGGGTTCCTGACACATGGGTACTCTCCACATACCTGACCAGTCCTCCTCAACAGGGTCAGGGTCACCAACAGCAAGGAGAGGCTGAGAAACTGTCATAGCCAAGAGGAGCCTCCAGAGACACGACGACTAAGTGCAACGTGGGGTCCTGGGTGGGATCCTGGCACAGAAAAAGGGACACTAAGGAAAAGCTAAGAAAATCTGAATGAACTATAGGCTTTAGTTAATAACGGTGGACCAATATGGATTCAGTAATTGCAACAAATGCGCTACACTGCTGTAGGAGGTTAATTACAGGGACGCTGGAAGGGGCCGAATGGGAACTCTTGGCACTGTCTCCACAATTTTTCTGTACATCTAAAACTAGTCTAACATAAAAGGTAAAAAACAAACCAAAAACTCCTTTCAGAGGGTCTGTGTGAAGGAGCGCAGCTGGTAGGCAAGGGCAAGGAGGGCAGGGGGGCAGGTGGCCCCTGATCTGGTCTTTCCGAAGGCCCCCAGGCCTCTCGGGTTGCCCCCAGCCTCGTAACCCCTGCCCCAGCCCATTCTTTCCCTTCTCCCGCTTGGCTGCAGCCCCCTCCCAGGAGCTGGAAGTACAAAGCCCTTCCAGGTGGACTCCCTTTGTTCCCAGCTAACTCTAATTCCAAAGCTCATTGTGCTTCCAGAAGAGGAGGCACCCCCACCCTTTCTCCAGCTGCCCACCCAGCTGCCCTAGGCCCAGAGGGCTCCCCAACAAACAGGAGACCTCCTCCAGCTCCCCCCCTCCCCCTTAGTTCCTACTCCAACCCTCAGCCCCAGCTGGGATCTGAAAGGCCTGCCCCCTGGGACACTGCAGGATGAGGGCACAGCTCTCCCTCTGTTGCCTCTGCCCCAGGGAACAGTTTGCTTCTCACCCAAGAGCTGTAGTAGGAGCTCTGGGCTGGGCACCCCAGTCCCTCCTGCACATGCTCAAAACTCCCTTCCATCAATAGAACACAAAGGCCTGGCAGGACAGGCGGAGGCTTGGACAGGACCGGTAGAGGACAGTCTCCTAGCCCTCAGCTGGGGACCTGGGGAGTCTACCCTGCTCCTCCCCAGCACCTGCTGCCTCTGGGAGGGGGCAAGATGTGCCTTGACACGGCCAGAGAATGCCTCAGAACCTCCATACAGGGGAGAGAACCCACCCTGGGCTGGAAATCCCTTTGCCTTTGTCCCCCAGGCACTCAGCACCTCTTGCAAGCTGCCTCAGGCAACACTGTAACTGTCCCTATCAGAGCTCTGGTTAGAGTGCCCACCAGAGGCCAGAGCTCCAGCGTGGGCACCACTCCGGAAAACTCCAGCCTAGCCAGCCCCAAGGAGGATCTCTCCCTGAACTCCATGGACTGCAGAAGCCAGCTCAGCCCAGACGGGCAAGGGGTAGGTCCAGGGTGGCTGACTTGGGGAGGGCTCCCGCACCCCCTTTAGCCTCCTGGACTGGGAATCCTGAAGGAGCAGAGGGAGGCCTGCAAAGAAAGGGAAGCCAGGCAGCTGGCCCAGCATGGAGAGAACCTCAGGGAGTACACTGCTCACTAGTGGTGGCCAGAGCTGGGTAGGCTGAAATTCAGGTCATGCCGGATCTTGTATGGCTTGGAGAAGAATTTAGTTTTATCTCCAGGGCACAGAAAAGCCCAGAGAAGAGAATCAGACAGGGGAGCAACTGGTCAAATTTGTGCTTCAAAAGGGTTCCTCTGGCTGCACCAGGCCACAAGGAGGAGGCCACTGCCACTGTGGGATCCAGGTGAGCCAGGGGGTCACTGGCTGGCAGTGGGTGCAGGGAAGTGGGTGCATTCTGGAAGGGTGTGCAGAGGGAACTGCAGGCCCCACTATCAGAGTAGGGTGGGAAGCAGAAGAATGTGGGGAGCAGTGACAGGGAGGAGGGCCTAGAATGGAAGGCTGGGGGACTGGGAGGTGGTGTCCTTACCAAGCAATGGAGAGTGTGGCCCTGTTGAGTCAGGTCTGGAGGCCTGTTGGACACGCCATCCCCCAGCTGTGGAGGCCTCAGCTCTGAGAGTCTGGAGACACCCTAGGAAGGCAGTGGTCTGTGAAGCAGTAGGAGCCATTGTCTGCAGCCACCTTGCTCTTCACATCTGTTCCTGGCCACCTCTAGCCCTGTCACCTCTTCCTCTCCCTCAGCAGCCTCTGATCCCACAGAGGCAACAGCAGTCCCAGGAGCAGCTCCCTCAAGGTCCTGCCCTTGGCCTTGGAACCCCATTCCCCTCCCAGCAGCAAGCACAGGTCAAAGGAGGGACTGCTGCAGTGGCCACTTCCTGAAAGTGTCATTGGCTCACCCATGTCCTTTTCAAGCCACTGCTTTCTCTTCCTTCCACCCCGCCTTGGACAAGCGAGATCTCAAATTCTTGAAAGAGTCACCTGCACCCACCACACCCTCACTTCCCCCTGCCCGAGTCCGTGGCACCAGGCACTGTCTGGCCTCACCCTCACCCAGGTCACTGCCCTCCCTTCGTGGGCATCACCCGACCCCCCACCCTGGCCTCCTGCTGGGGCGAGGTCCTCCGTGCTGACTTCACCAGGTCTTCTTCTCTCCTCTGTCAAATGCCATGATGGTGGCCTGTGATTCGGCTAGGCTGGGCCTCTTGCCGCTCTGTCCTTAATCCCCAGGTGGCCATCTGTGGGTCATTTCTCTATTGTCTCTTTGTCTCCAGACCAGCTTCAGTCCCAGGCTGGGCCAAAGAGGACCCAAGTTAGGGACTTCTGATGAACAGCGTGACTATGCCACCTCAAGAGGCCCCACCCCTCAGCCAAAGCACAGGCCACACAGATGTCCCATCCACACCCCTTGAGGCTCCTCCTGCAAGCTGCCCCTCCCTCACCTAGCAGGCTCAAGCCGGCTCAGGTTGGATGGCTGCGGGCTTAGCTTAACGGGGTGAGCCATCTGGGGATTGTAGTGTCTACGATCAGATCAGGGAGCCTGGGGTTGAGGGGGGCACACTCTACCTCCCAAGCCAGGACAAGGACCCCTTCCTTCCCCCCCCAACCCCAGACTAGTCTTGGCCCTGGAAAACTCCGAGCAAGCTGCTCAGCTGGCAGTGGGGAGGGAGCCCAGCAACTTTCTCTTGCTGGGGAAGCCTGAGGGTCCCTGAGCAGAGGAGCTGGGGGTGGGGGAGCAGGAGCTCCAAGCCCAGGCCTTTGGGGGAGGGTCTGTGCCCCCGCCAGGCACCAGGGGGCAGCCTTACCCTATTCCTGCCCCGTCTTCTGCAGGTCAGCCGCCCCTACCGTCCTCACACCAGGCAGGGATGGCAGTGGCAGGGGTCATTACACAGTCCCCTTCTCTATCTTGGTGACAAACTCTGGCCTTGCTCCTGAGCCAGGCAGGCTCCCCTTTGCCTACTGCGGAAACTCACAGAGACCTGTCACCCCAAGAGCTGGGACCCTAACCTCCAGCGTCCAGAGCTGCAGCCCCGGGAAGGCAGGACAGCGCCTCTGGCAAAGCCCCATAGCATACCCGGAGGCAGGTGCACCCACCCCAGCCTTTCCGCTCCAGGCCAGCCGTTGGCCCAGCCCTTCAGGAGGCCAACGCGGGCGAAGGGAGCAGGGAAGCTTGAGACCGTGGTACCCAACACGCCCAGCCCTCGGCCGGGGGACAGAGAGGGATGGAGACGGGGCAGGCTGCCGGACCGCGGGCACCGGGCGGCCATCGGGAGGAGCAGGCTCCGGCCTGCGAGGATCAGGGAGAACCGGGGCGGGGATGGCTGGAAGTGGGCCAGGGAGCCGCTCTCCTACAGCTAGGAAGGGCAAGTTGGGAGACCCGCGCCGGCCGGGCAGGGGACCCGGGGCGGTGGCGGCGAGGACCCCGGGGAAGAGGTGCTGGCGGGCGCCGCAGGTAGCAGCCATCCCGCCTCCCGCTGGAGCGGCGTCTCCTCCTCAGGAGGAGGTGGGCGGAGTGACGGAGCGAGCGGGAGGAGGCAGCGGGAGGGGGAGGGAGCCGTCCGGTCGTGGGGGTGGGGCGACGGTGACATCACCCCGGAGTCGGTTCTTAAGCGGCGGCCGGTCGCGGCCGGGGAAGAGTGGGACAGTCGGAGCGCAGTGGCGAGTCGCTGAGCCCTCCGCGGCCCCGAGAGCGGCTGGAGCCGCCGCCGCCGGGAAGGAGGGGGCGAGGCGCTCCCGGGCCGCCGTCGCCGCCACCGCCGCCGGAGTCGCGGGCGAGCCGGGCAGCCACCGCGGGCCCGGCGCGGGGCGAGGGGCGCGGGCCGCAGGCCCCGGCTCCGGCCGCCGCTTGCAGACAGCCGGCGCCGATGCCGCCCGCGCCCCGCTAGGCTGAGCCTCGGGCCGGCCGGCAGTCGCGCCGCCGCCGCCGCCCGAGCCGCGGGCAGGAGCCTCGGGAGCCGCCGCCGCCGCCGCCCGCCGGGCCCCGCCCGCCCGCGCGCCCCGGCCCCGACACACATGAGATTCTTCAGGCTCACTTTCAAGTGCTTCGTGGACTGCTTCTGACTGCGCCGCCCCGCCGTCCCGCACCCCGCCCGCCCGCCCGCCGCCCCGTCCCCCAGCCCGGCCGCCCCAGGCCCCGGGCGGGCCCGCGCCTTCGGCCCTCCCCCCGGTGCCGCCGCGGCCCCCGTCCGCCCGCCCCCGCCAGGCGCCGCGACCCCCGGTCCGGCCGCGCGGCCCGCCGGGGCCATGGCGAAGAAGAGCGCCGAGAACGGCATCTACAGCGTGTCCGGCGACGAGAAGAAGGGCCCCCTCATCGCGCCCGGGCCCGACGGGGCCCCGACCAAGGGCGATGGCCCCGCGGGCCTGGGGGCACCGGGCGGCCGCCTGGCTGTGCCGCCGCGTGAGACCTGGACGCGCCAGATGGACTTCATCATGTCGTGCGTGGGCTTCGCCGTGGGCCTGGGCAACGTGTGGCGCTTCCCCTACCTGTGCTACAAGAATGGCGGAGGTGAGGCCCCCGCCCCGCCGTGTCCCAGCTCCCCGCCAGGGCTCCCCTCCCCCGCCGCTGCCCACCCGAGCCAGGGGTGAAGTCCAGGGGGCGGACAGGTCCCCCAGGGCCGTGGGGGTCGCGGCCCAGCCAGCCACCTACACCCCCTCGCCAGTCATGTGCCTGGCAGCGCGCGGGGGAAGGGCGCTGGCGAGCCTCCTGCCCAAGCCAGGGGCTGCCCCCCAGACTTGGCACCGGGAGAGAGTGGCCAGGAAGTGGGAAGGGGAGGCCTGTTCCCTGGGGGGGCTCCAAGAGGTGAGGAGCCCTGGCTGCCCCCACAGGTCAGGCACACAACTGGTACATTGTGTGGGCCCCCCACGTGTGCACACACGAGAACACACACACACACACAATGGGCCACTCTGTCCCTCCCCCCTCCCCTCCCCTCCTCTCCCCTCCTCTCCTTTCCTTCCCCTCCCCTCTAGCCTGGGCCTGGAACACTGGGTGCCTGAGCCAGGCTTGGGAAGCCTGCGGCCTGGCCTGCCTGGCGCCGCCACTGGACACACTGCATGCACACCCCATGCCCACCCGCCCGCCAGAGCCCAGCTTAGCAACAGCGACGGGCACGCATTTGTCCTGTGACTGCAAAGCAGCACCTGGGTTGTTGGGAAGCCAAAGTGGCTGGGTGATGGGTGGGAAACTGAGGCCTACAGTGAAGGCCTTTGCCCAAGGTCACACACAAGAAGGATGCTGGGACCAGGAGCTGGGCACGCAGCAGTCAAGCTCAGCCTCTGAGTAGTGGAGAGAGCTGAGCCAGGGGCAAGGGCAGGGGGCCTAGAAAGAAGGAGGGGGCAGCAGAAGGGGGCTGCTGGTACCCAGTTCTGCTCTCTCTCCCACCCCCCCCCACCTGCTGGCCAAAGCCTGCCTCTGGCCCAGCCCTGCCTGCCTCCCCCCAAGCCTGGCTCAGCCCCTTTCCACCACCTGTCTCTCTCTGTCCTTGCACACCGACACCCCACCAGCAGAAGACTACCACCCACCCACCCTTCTCCTTGGACCTTCCTACTTGCAGGCAAGCATCTAAGTGCAGAGCACTCAGGGACTCTCTGCCTTCAGATGAGCCCCCAGGCCAGAGCGACCAGCCCTGGCGCAGGCACGCACACACACACACACATGCACGTGCCTTCACTCTTCCTTCTGGTGCTGCCAGCAAACAGAGAACTGCAGCACAAGGGATGGCCTGCATGCGTGAGCGTGTGTGTCCTCCATGGCCATTAGGTCACCCTAGGTGACCGTGGGGATGGAAGCCCTGTGGGCCTAGCCCCCCCCCCCACAACAGCCCAGGGAATAGGGCTCTAATGGCCTAGGGGCTGCCACAGCCCCTCCCTTCAACAGACTCAGAACCCACCCCCAAGACTGTTCACCTTGGGCCTCTGAGTCAGCGGCCACCCCCTGCACTGATTCACCCAGTGGGAAGTTAGAATAGGCCAGGGCTCCGCCTGGGCCTCCCAGGGCTCTGGAGTCTGGGCCAGCCAGCTGGGCCTGGAACACCTGGCTGGGGGGTTTGGGTCAAGTCCCCACTTGGCTAAGGGGCCACCCTGCACAAGTGCCTGTGGTCTTCAGGGGGACTCTCCCCAGAGCCCACCCGTGGTGCCTCCTCCCCAGGTGTGTTCCTTATTCCCTATGTCCTGATCGCCCTGGTTGGCGGAATCCCCATTTTCTTCTTGGAGATCTCGCTAGGCCAGTTCATGAAGGCCGGCAGCATCAATGTCTGGAACATCTGTCCCCTATTCAAAGGTGAGCAGCTCCAGGGCCAACCCTCCCCCTCCCCCTCAGAGACCCCTCCCCTTTCCCACTGCTAGGGCAGGACTTGGGAGCAGAGCAAGGCTGGCACCCACTTGAGAGATCTTTTCCTGTCCTGAGCACTAGGCCTGGGACCATGTGATGGCCCCCTAGTCATGAGGGGAAACCTGGAGGCCATGTGGACCACACAGTGAACTTGGGGAGTCAGAGACTAGAAATGGGGATAGGGCCTCTCCACAAGGGCAAGGATGGACCAGGCACAGCCAGAGTCTGGACACAGCATCATCCCCAAGGAAGCTGGGGCACAGAGAAGTGAAGTGACTTGCCGAGGTTGGCCACTGAGGGGGTGACTGTCTCCAACACTGCCTTAGGTTACTAGAAAGCTCCCCCAGCCGCTGTGTACTGGAGGCCGGTGGGGGGGCCAGGTGGAGGCTTGGACCTCCTGGAACCACTGGGGTGGCAGCGGGACTGAGAGCAGGGGCCAGGCGTGTGAGGGTAGCAGATGGTCTGGGGTTGGAAGGAACAGATGAGTGTGGATGCTGGGTAAGGCAAAGGGCTGATGCAAGCAGGAGACAGACGGGAGTTAGCCAGTGTCCGACACACACAAGGGGAGGATCGGGGCTTGAGAAGTCTCTGGTAGGATGGATGGGGGAGGGTGCAAGCTGTTAGAGGCCTAGCAGGAACCACTGTCAGCCCTGGTAAGGGAGATAGATAATGGGGGTGGTGGGGAGGTGGCCAGAAAAGAATCCAGATGGAAAGGAACCCCCTTGTCTCCAGGCCTGGGCTATGCCTCCATGGTGATCGTCTTCTACTGCAACACCTACTACATCATGGTGCTGGCCTGGGGCTTCTATTACCTGGTAAAGTCCTTCACCACCATGCTGCCCTGGGCCACATGTGGCCACACCTGGAACACTCCTGACTGTGTGGAGATCTTCCGCCACGAAGACTGTGCCAATGCCAGCCTGGCCAACCTCACATGTGACCAGCTTGCTGACCGCCGATCCCCTGTCATTGAGTTCTGGGAGTGAGTCAGGCGCCTCTGGGCCAAGCCCATCCCATCCCCCCGGGTCTCCCACACAAGGCCCAGCCCTGCGCACGAAGCCGGGGATGCACAGCAGTCACCCCCAGACCCTGCCTGTCCTCGGGGAGCGCCCAGGCCAGTCCCTGGGGCTCGGATGGGCCTTGCTCCTTCAACAACACATGTCACTGCCCTTCTGTCGTGCCCGCTGCCTTGCCTGGTGGGGGAGCTGGGCCGCGTGGGAGGTGGGGGCCCTGGGGCCTGGCTGGCAGCCCCACCATCTCCCGCTGGGTAGGGTCTTCCAGGCTCCCGGCATACCATGGTGCCTTCAGGCCTGGCCCAGGTGGACGGGAGGGACCGGCTGGACCAAGGGCTGCAGGAGGGAGGAGCCACGCCCCGACCCCTCTGGGCAGATCCCAGTTGCTTCATCCCCTGCTGGCACAGCCCTCATGGTGTCTCCCTCCCCTAGGAACAAAGTCTTGCGGCTGTCTGGGGGGCTGGAGGTGCCAGGGGCCCTCAACTGGGAGGTGACCCTGTGCCTGCTGGCCTGCTGGGTGCTCGTCTACTTCTGTGTCTGGAAGGGGGTCAAATCAACAGGAAAGGTACAGCTGGAGGCGGGCAAGGTGGGGGAAGCGTTGCCCTGGGAGCTGTGTGTCTCTGCAAGGCACAGCTGTCACAACAGGAGGGTCTAGGGCCTGAGGAGAGGGGAGGTACTTAAATCCAGGCCACCCTGTCCCCACCCCATGCTGGATATTCCTCCCCACCCTCCAAATCCGGGGACCAGCAGCCTTCCCTCCTGAGGGCAGGCCCGGGACAGGCAGGAGCTGCCCCTTCCCTGTGTCCTGTGCCCATCCCCGCCCTTTTGCCCTCCTTGGTTTCTCTGACTCTGAGTCTGTTTTGACAGTCTGGGTGGCCCTGTCTATGGCTGTCTCTCTCACCTGCCTGTCTGGCCTTGGGGACCCAAAGGGGAATCTGGACACATCCCTCGCTCAGGGGCTTGCCATCAGGTCAGGGAGACATACATATGAACAGACATGTAGGATAGTGTATTGAGGGCTGGGGACATGGCCAGGTCCCTGGAGGGCAGGACTCCAGTGTGTCTCATTCCCAGCAGGGTCCCCAGAGCAGACACTTGCTGAGCTGGTGGCCCAGCTTGGACGTTGGATGAGGAGGCAGAGGCGTTTGCTGTCTTGTCTTTCTCTTGCCTCTCTCTGTCTGGCCTAGTTATAATCCCCAACTAGTGACGAAGGACCTTGCCTCTCTACAGAGGATGACCTGGGCTAGGGGCCCAGAAGGCATGGGACCTGCCCCCAGTCGGATGTCCCACTCCCTGCCTGGGCCCCACAGGGCTGAGATGGATACGTGCTTGTCACCCCCACCCCTGCACTGCCCACACAGACTCTCCCCACCTCAGACAACGTCATGCACCCCCTTGCCCAACAGTCCTCACTCCCCACACACACCCCACACCTTCCTGTCCCCATGTGGACACACTGCAGAAGCTGCCCAGACACTGCCACTGAGAGGAAAGCACACAGGGGCTCACCACTGCCCTTGCAAAACAGCGAAGGTGCCTAGGGACCCTGGCTCTTGAAAGCCACGGCCCTGCCTCTCCCCTCCCTGTGCAGCTGGCCTGTGCTGGCCTCGCCCTAGCTTCCTTTGGGGGCAGCCATGGCTCTGAGGAGTAGAATAGGGGCTACCAGCTGCGGCTGGGGCCCTAAGCAGCCTGGGCCCCCAGATCGTGTACTTCACTGCTACATTCCCCTACGTGGTCCTGGTTGTGCTGCTGGTGCGCGGGGTGCTGCTGCCGGGGGCCTTGGATGGCATCATCTACTATCTCAAGCCCGACTGGTCGAAGCTGGGGTCCCCTCAGGTGAGGAGGAGGTGGCTGTGTGGCAGCAGGGAGAGGAGGGGGTAATCTGGCAGGGCCCCTCACGCCTGCACTCCCCCGGCCCTTCTCGTCCAGGTATGGATAGATGCCGGGACCCAGATTTTCTTTTCTTACGCCATTGGCCTGGGGGCCCTCACGGCCCTGGGCAGCTACAATCGCTTCAACAACAACTGCTACAAGTAGGTGCCCCAGCCCTGCCCAGCCCCACCCCAGCTCTGGCCTGGCCGCCTGTAAACAGCAGGCAGCCTAATCAGTCCACTCTGTCCCCCCCCGCCGCCCGCCCCGCACCCCCAGGGACGCCATCATCCTCGCTCTCATCAACAGTGGAACCAGCTTCTTCGCCGGCTTCGTGGTCTTCTCCATCCTGGGCTTCATGGCCGCAGAGCAGGGCGTACACATCTCCAAGGTGGCGGAATCAGGTAAAGCCCCCACCCCCAGCCTCAGCCTCAGCCCTGCCTTCAGAGTGGCAGCTGCGGTCCTGATGTACGGTATACATGAACATACATGCAAACAGAAATTCTGAAAAGTGAGAGACAGTTCAAACTGAGCGTGTCAGATTGCCCTGGGCCATAGGTAGGCCTGGCTGAGCAGCTGTCCAGCACAGCTGTTCTCCAGCATGCTCCAGGCCCCTTTCCATCCCTCCCCAGGGGCCTCAGGGTATGTCTTCATATTCGTCAGAGTGTTGCACAGGGCAAAAGAGGACTTCGTCCCAGCCCCTACTGCATCACCCTGGGGGTTAACAGTGACCTGTGACCACACTTGCTGCTAGAGCCCAGGGAGCAGAGTCTGAGTCAGACACCCCACTTGCCCAGGCCCCTAGCATGAGATATGCACAGGGTTTGGGTGGGCCTGGCCATGCCTTTCCACCAATGGAAAGGCCAGGCTGCAGCTCTCAGCCACAGGACGTCCCTCTGAGGGGGTGTGAGCATGAGCGTGGCAGGCAGTGCTCAGGATGCACACAGGTAAGTACATGGGCCGCCAGGGTCTGGAGCCTGCACCTTTCTCCCTGCAGGGCCTGGCCTGGCCTTCATCGCCTATCCCCGGGCCGTCACGCTGATGCCTGTGGCCCCGCTCTGGGCTGCCCTATTCTTCTTCATGTTGTTGCTGCTCGGTCTTGACAGCCAGGTTTGCAGAGGGGGTTCTAGAACAGGGAGCTGGGCCAGTGGAGGGGGGGGGTTGGTGGGCAAGGAGGGAGGAGGAGGGCTTGGCCTGAGCTGCCTCGGCCACAGTTTGTAGGTGTGGAAGGCTTCATCACTGGCCTCCTCGACCTCCTCCCGGCCTCCTACTACTTCCGTTTCCAAAGGGAGATCTCTGTGGCCCTCTGCTGTGCCCTCTGCTTTGTCATTGACCTCTCCATGGTGACCGAAGTGAGTGGGGATGGGGTGGGGCGGCCTCTGGCCTCTGGCTACTGTCCACCATCCTCCCTGACCTGGCTCTGTCTCCCAGGGTGGGATGTACGTCTTCCAGCTGTTTGACTACTACTCAGCCAGCGGCACCACCCTGCTCTGGCAGGCCTTTTGGGAGTGTGTGGTGGTGGCCTGGGTGTACGGTAAGTCTGGGCCACAGGCTGGACTGAGGGTGCAGGTGGGGTGGGGGCGGGGGGTCTCCAGCTCTGGCCCCCCGCCTCACCCCACCCCAGGAGCCGACCGCTTCATGGATGACATTGCCTGTATGATCGGGCACCGACCTTGCCCCTGGATGAAATGGTGCTGGTCCTTCTTCACCCCGCTGGTCTGCATGGTAAGGGCTGGGCAAGTAGGGCAGGGCAGGGCCATGCAGAGGGCCCTGCCAACCACAAGTGGTGTTGTCCATAGGGCATCTTCATCTTCAATGTCGTGTACTATGAGCCGCTGGTCTACAACAACACCTACGTGTACCCGTGGTGGGGCGAGGCCATGGGCTGGGCCTTCGCACTCTCCTCCATGCTGTGTGTGCCCCTCCACCTCCTGGGCTGCCTCCTCAGGGCCAAAGGCACCATGGCTGAGGTAAGGTCCCCACCCCAGCCCTCCCTCCACAGGATGTGCCACCGTGCCAGAGCCTCTGGCCAGCTCAGACTGGGGTCCGTGGCAGGAGGAGCAGGGCCCATCCCCAGCTCCCCTCCCCTCCATGCGAGTATCCACGCAGCCCTGCTTCCTAGTGCAGGCAGCAGAGCCTGAAGGGCACCCTGGGAGGAGTGGCCCTGACCTGGTAGCGGTGGTGGGAACTGGACAGAGGCAGAGAAAGTTGCCATGGGGATAAGCAAGTGATCCTGGGGGGGGCTCAACGTGTCCTCCTGTCCCACAGCGCTGGCAGCACCTGACTCAGCCTGTCTGGGGCCTCCACCACTTGGAGTACAGAGCTCAGGATGCGGACATCAGGGGCCTGACCACCCTGACCCCCGTGTCTGAGAGCAGCAAGGTCGTCGTAGTGGAGAGTGTCATGTGACTGGCAGCCCAGCTCACATCACCAGCTCACCCTCCGGTAGCCATAGCAGCCCTGCTTTAGCCCCCACCCTACTCCTCCAGGGGGCTGGCCTTTCCCTGACACTTGCAGGGTCTGCCTGGGGGAGGAGGGGAGGAAGCACCATGTGTGCTAACTAAAATAAGTTTTTCCATTTTTAATAAAACGCCAAAAATATCACAACCCACCAAAAATAGATGCCTCTCCCCCCCCACAACTAGCCAAGCTGGTCCCAGGCCCTGCCTACTGCCCCTCCCCCCAGTGCCACAACCCATCTCCTCCTACCCCTGCCATGCCCACCTCACCTGCCTCTACAGGCTCTGCTCTGTAACACACCCTTGGGTGGCCCCTCGCCCTAGAAGCAGCAGTGGCAGGTCAGGAAATGAGGAAGGGAGAGCAGGGGAGGGGGCAAGGGAGGGGCAGCAGAACCAAGGTGAATATTTCAGCTGGGCTAGACCCCTCTCCCCATCCCTATTCTAGAAGCTTAGAGAGCCAGCCAGCGATGGAACCTTCTGGTTCCTGCGCCAATCGCCACCAATGTCAATTGTGTGAGCTTGGGTATGAGTGCATGTGTGTGTGAGTATGTAGAGTATATATAGATCTCTATCTCTTAGCAAAGATGAATACCAGATGTAAATGGTGCCTCTGGGCAAAGGAGGCTTGTATTTTGCACATTTTATAAAAACTTGACCAGAGAGTGAGATTTCTGCTTGTATATTTCTAAAAAGAGAAAAGAGCCCAAACATCCCTCTCCTTACCATGCCCCATCCCTCTCACCCTTCCTCACCCCTCTGCCCCTAGCCAAGGAGTGTGAATTTATAGATCTAATTTTCATAGGTAAAACAAAAGCTTTGAGCTGTCAAATGTGCGAGTCTGTTGTGTGGATGTGCGTGTGTGGTCCCCAGCCCCAGACTGGGGTGGTAAAGTGCATGGTGGGGGCCTCAGAGGGGTCCCCATGCCACCCCTTTGCCCACAAGTCTGTGGCACAAGCGGCCGCTGTATTCTGTCCCGGGGATCGGGGGCCGTTCACCTGGCATGCTCAGGCTTGCCCACAGCCTGCTCCCTGGGCCGGGCATGACTGTAGGGATGGTAGATGGGCACAACCCAGGGAGGGGATCCCAGGCATGGCTCCCCCTCCAAGCTTAAGGCTCTGCACTTTCCACCTCAAGTCTTCCCTGTAGCAGGCTTTAACCCACCTACGTCTGTGTCACATCCAGTCCTGAGACAGCTGAGTGGCCCCCAGAACGGCTCCCCTACACTGGGGCATAGGCTGGAGGGGTGGGGCTGGGCAAGGGCGGCGGGCCTGCCGGGACATTCTTACTGTGCTAAAAAGCCACTGCAAACATAGCAATAAAAACGTCATTTTCCAAAGATGGTTCAGCATCTGTTCTGAGGGCCTCTGTGCCCAGCACCAGGCCCAGGAACTGGGAAGGAAGCAGGGAAGGCAGCCGATGGAAAGCCTAGTCCCCCTGGAGCTGACACATGTGGGGAGAAAAGCAAATCGAGCAGGGAAGGGTGGGTGTGAAGCTGTGGGCATTCAAGTCTTCAAAAGGTTGTCCCAAGACTGCATCACTGAACAGGTGACCTTGCAAGACCTGAAGGTGAACGAGCAGGCCAGGGCCAGGCAGATCTGGGGGAGGAGGCCACAGCAATGACCCAGGGATGAAGTGGTATTACTTGGGCCAGGCTGGTGGCACAGAAGGTGATTCGAAACCTTTGGATTAAAAACCTATTTTGAAGGTGCAGCCAGTGGGGGTCACGGGTGACTAGGATGCAGGATTGAAAGAGGCAGCGAGGATGACATGAGATTTGGCCAGAGTAATGGGGAGATGAGGAGAGAACATCGGGAGTGGCTTTGCATGTGTCGTGCAGGAAGTGTCATCCAAGTGGAGATATCTAGTAGGCAGGTGGACACAGAAGTCTGGAGTTCCAGGAGGAGTCTGGCTTGCTGATAGAACTTTGCAAGTTCTCACCACATATAGATGACACTGAAAGCCTTGAGCCTGGCTGAGCTCACCAGGGGAGGCTGAGAGTAGACATGGAGGGAGAAGGGGCCTAAGCTCTGGGCCCGGGACACTCAGAGGTTGGAGGGAAGAGGAGCCAGCCGAGGGGTGGGAGTGAACCCAAGAGTGCCTGGGGATGTCCTGCAAGGGTCAAGGAGCAGGGCAGTGATCAGCTCCGTCAGGTGCTGCTTCTGGGCAAGGAAAATGAACGCTAGCCAAGTGTGGCAGAGGTCACGGACACTGGACAAGAGAGGCATGGATGGAAGGGTGTGTGCAAAAGCCCAACTGGAGTGGAGTTAAGAAAGAAGGGCAGCTGGGTGTGGTGGCGTGCACCTGTAGTCCCAGCTACTCGGGAGGCTGAGGCAGGAGGATCACTTGAGCCCAGGAGTTGGAGATTGCAGTGAGCTACGATGATGCCACTGCACTCTACCCAGAGTGATGGAGGGAGACTTTGTCTCAAAAAAAAAAAAAAAAAAAGAAGGAAGAAGGGCTGGGGTGGAAGCAACCCGAGTGTCCATCGAAGGAAGAATGGATAAACAAAATGTGGTCTCTCAAGGCAATGGAATACGCCTCAGCCTTAAAAAGGAAGGAAATGCTGACCCGTGCTACAGCATGGCTGACCCTTGAGGACATCGTGCTCAGTGAAACGAGCCAGTCACAAAAGGACAAATACTACAAGATTCCACTTCTGTGTGGGACCTTACCTGAGAGCAGTGCAACCCACAGAGACAGACAGTGGAGTGGTGGGTGCCAGGGGCTGGGGGAGGGGGCACGGGGAGTCGGTGTTTAATGGGGAGAGAGTTTCAGTTTGGGAAGATGAACGAGGTCTGTGGATGGACGGTGGGGATGGCTGCACAACACCGTGAATGTGCTCAACACCACTGGACTCTGCACTTAAATGTGGTTAAGGGGGGCATTTTATGTTATATATTATATTTTACCACAATAATTTAAAAACAGGGCTGGAGAGAAATTAGAGATAGTGAGTACAGACAGGTCCTTGCAGGGGTGGGACCTAGTGCACAGGATGAGAGTGTGGCACCCCATCCAGGAAGGGGGTGTGCCATAGGTGTCAGGGGGTGGCCAGGGGCAGAGCAGGAAGCACAGTCATCAGCTGGGGCAGTCGTTGGGGGTGTCAAGGTACAGGAGTCTGGTGCTCACTCTGAAGGCCAGCCTGGGCAGAAGGGAGGAGGTGGCCCCTCAGAGAAAAGTGACAGCTTGGGCTGCTCACCTCAGGTCCTTCCCGGGACTGCTATTTGGGAACACCTCAAGTCCCCACTCTTTAGCAGGCAACATCCCCTAAACTTCTAGAGCTGGGGGAAGGCTCTGGCTTAGAACACTGTCACCAAGAGGAACTGGGTTAGAAACACATGGACCTGACAGGGAGCTGAGAAGGGGGCAGCAGGCACAAAGTCCCACCCTAGCTCAGCCCAGCAGCTCCAGAGCCTGTCCCGGGGCACCACATGCAAGGCCTTTCCCCTCCATAAGCCCTCTGCTCTCACCATGCCTACAACTTCAAGAGCTCCCACCTGCTGGCAGCTCCCAAATCTCCAGCCTGGCCCTCCCTTGCTGCAGAGGCTCTTCCCCAGCGTGAACAAGACCTCTCCCCAGAGTGCCCCAGGCCCCTTACACAGCCATCAGGAGCCTGCAGCCCAGCATCACCATCAGGGCACCCCCCCCATCCTCAGCTCATGCCACTATCAACCAGGTCTCTTTGCCTGGATGACAGCCAGCCTCTGCTAACTGTTCTTGCCATCAGGCCAAACACCCTTCAAACCACTGACCACAATGCCACCAAACACACAAAACACTGACATACAAAAAGGAACTTCACAGAGGTGGGCCATTTGAACTGGGCCCTGAAGTAGTAGGTAGGCACCCTTTACTCAGGACTTAGCTCCTGCATTAGAGGTTAGGACACAGAGATCAACAAGAAACAATCTCTGCCCTCAAGCGGCTTACAATCTAATAAGAGATGTTCAAGAAAATGGATCAGGACACCCATGGGTGTAGACATCCCAGAACACCGAGGCTGCTCAAAGAAAATGCGGCCCAGCAGGCAAGTGCCCAGCACATTTCCTGTGGGCAGCCCTCCAGTCTAGGCCAGGCACAGGCCTCGCTTTCCATCTCTAAGAGCCCATGACCCCCACCTGGTCATTGTTCCATTCCCCCGCTTGATGGGGTGCTCCAGAAGCTGGCCTTGTGCAGCTTTCTGCCCACTGCCTGGCCCAGAGAAGGGACTTAGCCAGGGCCTGGGAGGAATGGCAGGAGAGGCTGTCTGGGCTGCAGTGGAAGAACCCATGAGCACGCTGTTTTGGACTTTAGCCTTTAGAAGCTCAGAGAAGGGCAAGCTCAGGGAGGCCCAAGGTAGTCAGGGAACACTTCCTGGAAAAGTGCAACTAGCCTTCAGCCTTGGCATAGCAACCAGAGGGTGTCACCTTCGTGCCCCTTTCCCCCGCCAGACACCACCTCTCAGACTGCCTGGAAAGGGACAGAACTTGTGAGGCAACTGCTCTGAGCATGAGGAAGGGCAATGGGACGCTAGGGAAGGGAGCCACCAACCTGGGCCCAGACAGGACAGGCAGGAGTGGGAACTCATGACTGGATGGAAGCCACCCTGCCAGTGTCAACATCTTCAGGGGTCCCCCCCAATTCCAAGAGATACACCTCTAACCTGCTTCCCTAACCCTCCTGCCCAGTCCTCGTGCAGACACCAGGTTGTGGCAGAGACCCTGCAGGATACAAGACTGTCAGAGGCTGGCAGAGAACAATGCACCAGAACTGTGTTGGGGACAGGGCTTGCCTTCCTCATGCCCTGCTTGACAGCAGTACAGTGCGGGGCCTGAACCCCAGCTGCCAGGTGGGAAGCCCTGGTTCCCTGTGGGCCCGGGAGATGGAGCTCCGAGGTAGCCACCTCGTGGGGAGACGTCAGCAAGCCAGCACACAGTGGTCTGGTGGCAGGCACAAGCCCAGCACCCTGCCTAGCACGTTCTCAGGGGTGGAGGCAGAATGGGGTCCCCGACCTCTCCACTGCCTAGCTCTGCCCCAGGCCAGCTCTAGGTCACTGTCAAGGACAACTCTCCTCTCCCAGCTGGCATTAGTCAGAGATCATCCTGTAAACCTTCAGGAGGGGGTGGGGCAGGGAGTGACTGGTGGCGCTCTGCCACGTTCTGTCTGTCCCAAATGTGATGAACAGGAACCCAGAGAAAGCAGGCGAGTCTGCCACCCGGAAGCCCCACTCGTTTACTGAACCTCCCAAGCTGCCAACCCCCAGGAGACAAGACAGGACAGACACTCCCTGAGTGGCCCTGAAGTAGGGCTTGGCCCAGGGAGCAGGAAGGGCAAAGAGGGCAGGGCCTTGAAGGGCAGGTGTGAACCTGGCCATTAGGGTCTAGAACAAGTTGAAGGGGTCTAGGAGAGCCATCTGCCCATACCTTCCTAGCCACTCCGAATCTTCCAGGAGGAGAGAAAGCCAAGTCCTCCCCACAGCCTCAGTTACACACAAGCACCATGTATATACCATAACAACCTTTATTGCCCCCAAGAGAAACTCCAGTCCATCTGCTTCACCCGCCCTCCTGTAGGACCAGAGAAAACATCAACACAGCAAAACAAAAAGGGGGCTCAAACCAGCAGGAAGCAAGCCCTACTGCAAGCCGGATTCCAACTGCCCTCCACACTCTTAGGAATGGAAGCCAGGGCTGGGCTGGGCAGGACAACGGCAAACTCATTCTGAACATGTGGCAGTCAGGTCCCCTGCTGAATGCTGGGAGAGAGGGGAGGGGGCCGAGATGACAAGCTACAAACTGTGGAAGGGAGTGGGGGAAGCGGAGGGAGTTAACTGAAGTACCAGAGGGAGTGGCTGGCCTCTCAGGAAGCAGCAAGCATGTGCCAGGTGGAAGCCGGCTACAGGCAGGGGAGGAGGGAGGCTCACTCCTCCTTCTTGTCCGTGGGGCCATCTACCTCGGCCTGGAAAGGGACAGAAATCCCACAGCAGTAGGTTGGCAGGGCCCACTCCTCTCCTTCGACCTCCAGCCCCGGAGGCCCAGCTCAGCTCCCTCCTCCTCTAATGACAGCTGTCCAGGGCAGCAAGGGGCCCCGTCCTCAGCAGCACCCAAAGGCTTGCCAGGGTAGGTCAGCCCTGGCCCACACTCTAGGGAAGGTCCCGACCCCACCACCAGCCAGGGGAGGACGGCCAGGACCTCCCTGGGGGCTGAGCCCTGGGCAGTGGGAACAGCAGGGCATTCAAGTCCCTTGTAAGATCCAGTTCAGCACTTCCTGACTCAGTGACCTTCTACAGGTCCCCTCAAAACTCAAGTCCTGCCCAGTGAGCCTGTCCTATGCTGAAGGCATAGACCCCCCTTTGGGGCTGGACCCTTCCTCCCCACCTGCTGGGGTGCCCAAATTTGGGCCACCAAGCACCAAGGCAAGCTGTCTAAACTTAGGGGTGTTTACCTCACACCCAATTTCAAGACCACCTGAGCTTCCAGATGCAGCCTGGCATTCCCAAGCTAATCTGAGGACTCACACCAGGCTGAGGCAGGTGGGTGAGGCAGCCTTCGACACCTGCCCTCACTTGCCCGGGGATCTTTGCCCATGTCACCCCCTAGCCCTCTGGAGGAGAAGACCAGCAGTGGGTCCTAGAGTTTCACCTGAATGTCTGTTCTTGATGGAGCCCCAAACTACGGACTGAGACTGGGCACGATGGCAGAAGGTACAGGGAGCCAGCCCCACTGCTGAAGGCCACCTACGCAAGTGCCTGCCATCTACTGCCAGGCCACACCTCTCCTGCCCACGTGAAGGGTTCTGCTCAGCGGGCTCTTCTCTAGGCCAGGAGGCAAAGCAGAGCTGGGGAGAGCACAGCCAGCTGGTCACTTGGGCCTCTCTAAGGGCTCCCTCCCTACACAGGGGGGCTGCCCCCATCCATCCCTGTGCAGCAGGGCATGAGGGCTGACCTGCAGCTTTGCGTGCTCCTCCAACAGGCGGTCGTACTCCTTGGTGAGGCCCTCAGCCTGCTTCCGCATGGCCAGAGCCTCGTTTTCAGCTTTCTCTAGTTCTGGAAATGATGCAAATGTTGAAGAAAGCAGAAATAAAAAGTCTGGAATTAGGGAGGAAAAACCTACTTGCTGGAGACATCAGAACTGCTGTCCCAAATGAGGCTGCACAGAGGACCACCTCTCTAAATGAAACTCCTGTGCCTTTGTGGCCCCCCTCTCCCCAAAGCAGGGAGAATAGATGACAAAAAGAGCTAGATGAAGCAAAAAATAAAGAGGATCCCCGTGGTCTCTTTTTTTGTTTGTTTGGCTGTTTTTTTTTTCTTTTGGGAGACAGGGTCTTGCTCTGTCACCCCAGCTAGAGTGCAGTGGCATGGTCATAGCTCACTGCAACCTCAAACTCCTGGGCTCAAGGGATCCTCCTTCCTCAGCCTCCCACGTAGCTAGGACTTCAGGCATATGCCACCATGCCCAGCTAATTTTTTCTATTTTTGGTAGAGACGGGGTCTTGCTCTTGCTCAGGCTGGTCTTGAACTCCTGACCTGAAGCAATCCTCCTGCCTCGGCCTCCAACAGTGCTAGGATTACAGGTGTGAGCCACTGCGCCCAGTTCCCCTTGGTCTCTTTAATGGAGGGGAACCCCAGTGGCTCTCAGCATGGTTGAACTTCAAGGAAGTTGAGAGTAGGAGGCAGGGAACAAAATCCCAGCCTCAAAGCAAGACCCCTGGTGACGATGCCTTGCTGAGAGGAGTGGCAGCCAAAGCCCATGGTGCTGGGTGAAAACACTCCAGACTTAAGTCTACACAGGCAGGCCAATTCAGAGCTGGTTTAGATTTCCAAAACAAAACTACCATGAATTCCCATCCACACCCTTCCTGAACACCACATTCCTGATAATCCTCTCGCTCTCAGCTCCAAGGCTGCCTCAGCAGGACAGCCCCAGTGTGCACTGCTGCAGCACGCAGGGTGGTTAAAGGCCTGGCCCTGCCGCAACTAGGGCTCCTCCTGGGCCCTGCTCAAACCACTTAGCCCCACCTGGCTGCGCTGGGGCTCAGAGGCACAGGGTACTCTCTGTTTGTTTCCACCCAGCCCTTGAGCTTGTGCATGAGGTTCGTTATTAATATTCTGGCACAAGAGGGGCAGCTGCAGGCAGCAGAGACTCTAGACTTCCAGGGGTGAGGGGCACACAAGGAAAATCCTCACTTTGCTTAGTGCCAGCCAGCTCATCCTTTAGCTTCTTCAGGTCAGCCTTCAGGTTCCTGTTCTCCTCCTCCAACTTCACCTCCACATCCCTGACATCCAATTTGCCTCCGTCAACAGCAGCTCCCTGGGAAAAGCGCCAAGGGCCAGGGTTACTTGGGAGGGAGGGAGGGAGAGGCTCCAGGCCCATCCTCCCCACTGAGCTGTGGTTCCTCAAGCTGCCCTGGGCACTTGCCCCTTCAGAAATGTCAGCATGGAACCGAGCCACTGCTTGCTCCCAGTGACCAGGCAAAGGCCAGGGTGTGGCTGCCTGCCGAGGGCAAGGGGAGGGCCAGCAGGGCCACCTGCTGAGTTCCTAGGCACACGCCTGGCCTGCCCTGGCCCCTGGCCCTGCCTCCTTCCTCAGCAGCAGGGCAGAGTAGCTCCATGGAGTTTACCAGCCTGTCCAGTGACTCCTATTCCTTCCGCTCCCAGGCTCCAACAGCTCACTGCAGCCCGAGCCCCACACTCACCTGTCTGGCTCTCTCTCACCTCTGACTTCAAACCCAGCTGCCTCCTCCTGAGCCTGGCTCACACCTTATCTCCTCTGACAGGCCTTCCAGGACTGGCCAACAACCCTGTCCCTGCCTCTTCCCCAGCACTGAGGGACGCACCAGACCCTAGATTCCTGAGAGGCTGCCGCTGGTAGCAATCTTCCAGAGTACGAGGGCCTGGCTCACTGAGGAGTCATTTTTTTTTTTAGGGAGAAGTCTGACTGGAAGCGGTAGATGGATCAAGAGAACAGCAATACCCCCTTCTCTTCCACATCCTTGTGAGCTAGAGGAGGGTATCGGAGTTGCTCCGGATCCTTCCACATAGACGCCTCCAGCGGGCACACCCTCCCCACTGAGGACTTCCCCTCTGTGCCTCCACCCAGCCTAATGGGCTAACAGTGGCCACTGGGGCCCCTAAAGAATGTGGCTCCTGTGGTGTGACTCCAGGGCGTGCCACGGTGGGGTCAGGAAGGTAGGGCTCACCTTCTTTAGCTGGTCATTCTCTTCCATGTACTTCTTGGCCGCCTCACTAGCACTCTCTGCCTGCTTTTTAAAGGCTTCATTGGAGGCCAGCAGTGTGGCCTGCTGGGAGATGAGAGTCACCAGGCGTCTAAGCAGGCTACAATTGTTTCCAAAAAGAAGGGAAAAGTGAGAAAAAGAAAGAGAGCAAAACGGCTGGCGGGAACTTCTCCTGGTTGCTCCCCACCCCATGCCTGCCTCCAGCCTAGACCTGCCCTCCTGCCAGGGCAGCCAAGAAAGAAGCCACTAACCTGGCTCTGGCAACACGAGGGGAAAGGTGGGGCCTGGGAGCCATACTCTGCCACTCTGAACAGCCACCCTCTGCTCTGGGAGGTGTTCCAGGGAGGGGCTGGAAGCAGGAGCCTGAGGACACCAGGGTAGGGCCTAGCTACAGCACAAGGTCCCAGAACCCCAGCACTTTCTAGGTCAGGGCCTGGATGTGCCAGACAAGCCACAGCACCATTTTCCTCGCTGCGAGGCCAGGCTTGCCTCCATAAAGCAACAATAGAAGCTCATAAATTTGGGCACTTCCAACATGCCAGGCCAAATCCTCACATCTACCCTATGAGGCAGCTACTTTGGCTGCCCCCCTTTCACAGAGGATGACACTGAGGAAACTTGTCCAAGGTCAAAAGCCAGAAATGGACATGGATGGAATTCCACCTCCTGACTCCAAAGTCTGAGCTCGGAACCACTCAGCTAACAGGAAACAGCTCCCAGGCCCCAAAGTAAGAAAGGACTCTTCTCTACCCAGCCCCCTTCCCAAACCCATCACACAGGCAGCTGCCAGAACACAGCTGTTACATAACAGCGCCCCAATTAAGGTCTTCTTGGGCTGGAGGGTACAGAAAAAGAAGAATCAGGGCACAGGCACACACTGCTCATCTGAAGCAGCCAGAAGAGAGAGGCAAACAGGTGGCAGCTGGGGGCAGATGCTGGTCCCCAAGCAGATGGAATGGCGGCTTCATTTCCCTAGGTTCACCCCTGCCCTGAGATGTCAGCTGGCAGGAAGGGAGGAGAGAAGGACTTGCTCAAACAGTCAAAACGGGGTAGGGGTACTTTCCCCACACATCTCGTAGAAGGACCCAGTCCCACCACCATGATGTTCAGAGTAACGCAAAGTATGTGCCGGGTACTCAGGGAAGACAGAATAAACCTGCCTAGTCCAGGGCGCTTCAACAACAAAGTGTTTGCTCAGAAGAGCTGAAGTAGACCCGGGGCTGCTCCAGGCTACTCCTTCCCAGCCCTGCCAGGCCTTTGCAGCCTCTGCTACTCTCCAGCTACAGCCCAAAAGGGCTGGGGGAGTGGAGAGCAGACCAGGTGAGCTACCTTCCTGGCCTGAGCCGTGGCTCTCCAGGGCTCCGGCAGAGCCCCTCCCAGGAATGTGCACTCAGGATGGAAAGGGCCAAGGGGCAGGAGACGCCCCTGTGATTCCTCGTTTGGGGAGAGGCTTCCAGGGACCCCTGGCAGCACCAGGAGAGCCAGGCCGTTGAGTCCTGGCAGGAGAGGAGAGTTTCCAGTGACATGTGCTCTCTAAAATTAGCGGCCCAGGACCTCGTGGCCAAGGGTTCAGGTTTCCCTGCCTCATCCCCCAGCTGCCCACCAGCCTGCCCCCCACTGGGCTGGAGCCCTGAAGGTGGAGGGAGCCACCCAGCGCCCCTGAAGCCAGAGAGAAGCAATGCGCCTGACATGTCAGCATGGCCAGAAGTCACTGGGAGGCCTAGAAAGAAAGGCAAGTCTGACTAAGCCCCAGCCCCCAGCACAGCTCCCGGCTCCAGAGCAGAGCAGAGCCCAGTGTGTTGAGGAAGAGGCCCACTCCTCCCAGCTGGAAATGGGTGGGGGCGTGTGTGCCACCTGGTGGTAGAGACAGGACCTGTGGATACCACAAGGACCCAGCGAAGACGAGGTGGGCAAGGCCAAGGGTTACTTAGGCTCCCACCACCACCACCAGGCCAGACAGGCGGCTGCTGGTGAATGCCCATGGCTGTCACCCCAGTTACGCAGGGAGGCCGGGCCCAGGGACGTGGCTAACACAAACACCTCTGCAGTGGCAGCAGCAGTGATGACAGCAGCAGCACAGCAGGGGCCCAGCTCTCCTCAGTAGCAGTCCCAGGCCTTCCCTGGCTATTGAGAACCAGAATTTCCAAGATGGGCCAGGGTACATACACACGGAATCCAGCACAAGGTCCATGTAGCATCCACTGGAAAGCTGGGCCCTGCGCAGCCCCAGCCCAGGCCTTCAGTTCAAAGCCTGTAGACAGTTAAGGTCTCCTCTTGGCTGGGCCCTGGTCCCAATTCCTCTTGCCCATCCCCATAGCACCCTCTCATCAGCCTCTGGGACAGACTCCCCCCAGAGCGCACCCCAGCCCCAACAGTTCTCTCTCACACTTTCCAGGTACTCTCTCCTCCTGTTGGAGCTGTGCCTCTAACCCATCCCAGGACGACTCTGGATGATTCCCTCCTGCCCCCTGCCAACCTCCCCCACCCCATGCTCTGCCCCACCCCCCGAACCTCACCTCTTAACCACCTCATCCTGAAATCACCACACTCAAGTCTGTTGTCTTCTTCCTCCCATCCATTCCTCAACCTCCTCCAGTCAAGGCCTGACCTCACCAAGCCACCAGCAGGACCACCAGTGACCTCCTAACTGCCCAACCCAGCAACCACTCTGGAGTCCTCGTGCTGTTCCAGTGCTGCTGACAAGTCACCCTCACGGTGCCTCCCCACCAACTTCAATAGCTCCTGTCACCACCTGGTTGTTCTGTTCCCCCTGGGGTCTGCACTCCTCAGCTGGCACCCCGCACTTGCTTCCTATCCAATCTTATCCCTGAAAGGGCTGCATTTGCAGCCCAGACTCTTATACCCAACCACCTACTAAACATCGGCTCCTGGATGTCCTGAGACATTCCAAACTCAGCTTGTCCCTTAGCCTGCCTGACCTGAGCATCCCCTGCACCCCCTGCTGTGGTGGTAGGCATGCTAGCCACCTTGGACCTGGTCCTCCTGGGCCCCCAGCCCAAGCCACAGTCTAGTGCTGCCCATGTCAACACCAGACCACTTGCTCTCATCCCCACTGTCGGCGCCACCTCCCTATCCGCAGCCACACAGCTTCCCCACCCACCCCCAGAGCAGGCCAAAACTGACCACATCACTCCACCCGATCTGTCTGACACTGGCACGCGGGCCCCACGCAAGCTGGCTCTTCTTCCCTAACCACATGGCCCTTTGCTCTAGTAACAACCACCCCTTGTCATTCTTGGAACATGCCAGGTTCTGCATGGCAGTTCTCCAGGTCAGAATGTCCTTTCTACCCAGCTTGATCATCACCTCCCCTACCCCCATCGTGGGAACACCCCTCTGGGGTCTCCCACAGCAGCCCCTCACACCCGCACATGACTGCGTTCTCTCTCTCTGTTCTCTGCATCCTTATCATCTGTTCACTTGTCTGGCTGCCCTACTCAGCTACGAATGCCTTTATGCTAGGCACTGCACCTTCATTTCCAGACCCCCATACCTGGCATGTTAAAAAAGGGCCTTCCAGATGACCTCATCCTACTTCCGAGGAGAAGAAGCGCTCCCTGACAGGTGAGGGGAGGTTTGAGGCTGCATGTCAGGCCCCGGTGGAATTTCTCTGGGCCCAGCCTGCACCTGTGTCCACCTGGGGGCCTGGCACCAAGGGGTGCACAGGCAGACACACAGTTTGCCAGTCAGAAGAGTTAGCAACAGAGGAGGTGGAAGATGGCAGCAGACCCACGTCGAGGAGCAGCCAGGCTTGTGGCTGCAGTGACAGCTGAGAAGGCACATGGAGAAAACGATTCATCACCACGAAATGGAGGAAGATCCCAGAGCTCTGGCCTCTGTGTCCTCAGCCTGCTCCTTCAGGGCCCTGGCAATGCAGGCCAGGCCAGGCCTTCCTCAATGGGCTCACCGGCATTTGCCAGCCTGAAAGCCAGCCTTCTAGAATGTTTTACTTCTCCTTCTCAAACCAGGCCACCCGGCCAGATCCTGCTCCAACCCACCTTCCCATCAATGAGTCCTCCACCCCCATTCCCCTCCCAGGCACACTAACTACTCCTTTTGTCTGTTCCCTGTTCTTAGCTGTTCATTTATGGACAGTAGGTGAAAACCTAAGAGCCAAAGGAATATCCTAAAGATATAGGGTAGTCCTGACAGAATGGCCTGGGGGCCAGATTAAACGTATCCAATGACAGAGGGAAAAGCCAGTGAGCAAAACTTAATAGAGCCCAGATGTGTCCCTGGCAGACAAACGTCAGCACCAAATAGCTGAATCTGACCTGGCTTCCTTGGTAGAATGTTCTTGGACACTGAGCAGGGCTATCATGCTTTTATAAAAGGTTGACTAAGCCAGAGAAGGCAAGAGAAACAGACTCTCTCTACAGACTCTAGAGAAACAGGGCCAACTATATCAAGCAAAGAGAGACATGGCTCATGTGTGCTTTTTGCCAATCCTGTCTTTCCCCGAGTGAAGAGGGGGAGGAAGTTTTGAGCCTAACATGAAGTGGGGACGAAGCTAATCTCGACCAAAAGGTTCTATGGTGTGGCTGCCCCCACCTGCTCTGCTGATGGGCTGGCTGCAGGTGAACCAGGTCATTCAGCCTTCAAAACACCCCTGCATGGACAGGCTGTTCACACAAGCTCCCCCCTCTGCCCTGGGCAAGCAGGAAGCTGGTGTTCCAGCGCCACCTGCTGACTCTCCAGGCCTACCACAGCCTGGCGGAATCCCACAGCGTGGCCAATGGACTCTGGGTGTACACACCCCAGCTGTCAGAAAAAAAAATGAGGCAAGGAACCAAAAGCCAGGTGACGCCCCAGGAAAGGCTTCAGGTGAAGGAGAACGGTAACACCAGGGCCTCTGCTGCCCTGGGCAACTCTCCCTCAAGAGCCTGGAGTCAGGAAATAAGGAGGCAGCAAAACAGAGCATCAGTTAAGACTAGGAAAGTTACCTAGAAAAGATCCAAGGAAGGTCATCACTGAGGGCTGTCCCAAGTCCATTTCAGCACAGCTGCTCAGCCTTCCTTTTAGCCTTTGAGTACAGATGTTGCAGACAACAGGAAGGGGTGCTGGAGTGGGGGAAATGTGGGCCACTTCAAATGAGAACACACCTGGCAGCAGCTCCAGCCAACAACCCAGGTGGAGCTCACCGTCTGCAGGCAGTGAAGCCAGACGGGGGAAAAGGCGGGGCTGGGTCAGGTGCCTGCCCTCCTCCCCAAGTTGAGGAGAACATGTTATGGAGACAAGCTATGTTTCTGGTGTTTTATTGTGCTTCTTTCTTGACACCAACTATCTGAGGGGTTTTGGTAAGTTTGGGGACAGAGAGCAACTGAGTGAGGTCAGACAACTTAGGTGAAGATATTCCATGATTAGCTGACTCAACCTAATGAATACTCGTGGCTTGCCCACCTTGCTACTGGAGAAGTAATCTTTAAGGTAGTAGAAGCAAGGAAGCCATCACCCCCATATCTGCCTGGCACTTGGCTGGGAAGCCCCTCACACACACCCCCACCCCAAAAGTGTCCAGCAGAGTGAGGGCTGTGTTCAGAGCCCTGGGGAGGACCAAAGCAAAGGACGAGTGTGGGCTCGGCAATATGGTCTAATATGGTGGCCTTCTCCATTGAAATTCACTCAGTGAAGTGACAAAGAACACTCGGCCCCCAGTCCCACCTAGTGCCCTGCTCTCCTGCTCCTGCCACCCTGCCTCTTGGCCCACAGAGGCTGTGGTCGTTGGGCGCTCAGAGAAAAGGGCCCTGCTAGGACGTCAGGCTTTCAAGGACCTTGCCACAGGAAGATGGGACCCCTGCTAGCTCAGCATCATGCCCAAAAGGAGCTCATTCACTGTTTGTTTTTAGAGTGTGAGGAAGAGAATACTTTGGCCCAAATTAAGTAGCTGAGCAGACAATCTCTATATTTTAAAAAAAACTGACACTTGTTATGATGCATGTCAGACAGTCTTTCTTGGGCTATCCACAGGGAACTTCCCCTTTATCAGAGCCCCCTCCGAGGCCCAGCTAAGTGGAAGATGAAGCACCCAAAGGACACTGGCACCTACTATACCCTGCCAAGTGATCCTGGAGGGTCTAGAGATCAATAGAGCTCCCAATGCCTAGATCTCAAGTGCTACTCTAATTCTTGTATCCTTAGAAAAGGGTGGTAGCAAACAGATGCATAGATGGATGGATGGATGGATGGAGAGAGTGCACGACCAAGTGGAACTGAAGTCCAAAAAACTCCCCTGCTTGGCCTTCTGCAGCAGTGGCCCTCAGTCCTAGCTACACAGGAGCCACCAATTAAATCGCATTACTCCAGGAAGGCCCAGGCATCAATATTTTTAAAACCCCCTAGTTACCTTACCTAGATACTGATTTAGACAAATAAACTTTAAAAAAAAGTAAGGCAATAAGGGAAATGTAGACAGTCATTAAAGCTTTTATGTCATTAAGGAATTACTATAAACTTCTTGTAGGTAAGATGTTAGCATACTTACATGTTTTTAAAAATCCCTATCTTGTCAAAGCAATAAACCAAAATATTATTTTGCCTATGAACACAATATTTGGGGTTTGCTTCAAACAATCCGGAGCTGGAGGACTATCCATCTATCTACCTGCAGAGATGAACACAAAGCACAGCACCTCACTCACCCCAGAAGGTCTGGATAGACTATGCCCTGGAAGTTAAAAGGGCTCAACTGCCTTCCAGCAGACAACTCAGGCTCCCACAGCCCCCAGAGGGTACACTCCAAACCCCCATCTGCCTGGAAGCTGTCAGATGATGACCCCCTCAACCTCAGCTGCAACTGCTGAGAGCAGCCCTGCAGGTAAGTGCACCAAGTCTCCACCCCCAGCTGAACTTTCTCCAGATTCAAACTTTCTCCAGATTCGGCCCACTCAGCCAAGCCCCCCTGCCAACCTCCTTCCTTGGTTCCCGGAGCAGACAGAGGCTAAAGCCCTGCCTGGGTCAGACACCAGTGACAGAAACTGTGAGTGAGGATAAGGGACTGCCATTGCCTACAAGGATGAGGGAAGCAGCCAGAGACACAGACGGACTTAAGAATCACTGCCGGCACCTGCAGTGCTCCCTGTACCAACCTCTCATCCCCAGCCAAGATCCTCAACGGAGGCTGGATGGAGGATGGGATCTGGTTCCGCCCCATCCTGGCACTGGCACAAGACCCAGCACATATTGGCTGAGCAAAGCCTGTTGTTTGACTGATAAGGGAAAGGGCTTAGGGGCTTCCCTGAGGCCTTCTGGGCCCCTTGGCTCCCCTGGGAGCAGCCCAGGACCCCAGGCCAATCCCAGTTCCTGATCTGCGTTGAGGGTTTGCTCTCATCAAAGGGCAGGTGTTACAGGGTGTAGCCCAGGGGTCCTCGGCCTCGGCACTATTGACATTTCAGGCCAGATAATTCTTTGTTGTGGGGGCTGTCCTGTGTATCACCAAATGGTTAGCAGGATCTCTGGCCTCTGGCCTCTAGATGTCAGTAGCATCCCCCGCATTGTGACAACAAAACACATCTTCAGATATTGATAAATGTCCCCTGTGGAGGACAAAATTGCCTCCAGTTGAAAACTACTGGTCTAGACCTCCAATACAGTAGCCACTAGTGACTAGACGCATGTGGCTATTTAAACTGAAACTTAAATTAACATTAAAAGTTCAGTTTCTCAATCACACTAATGTTTCTGAGTCACATTTCAAGGCTCAAATAGCCACATGAGGAGACAGCTCAGCTTTAGGACATTTCCATTGTCTCAGAAAGTTCTGTTGAATGGTACTAGTCTACACTGACTCAGATTTCTCAGGGAGATCACAGAAACCTGAACAAACCAGATACTTTTCCTCAAAAAAAAAAAAAAAAAGAGCTTAGCAGACAAGTGCAGGCAGCTCCATCCGGGCTGACAGCAGTGATGGGATCTGGCCCTGGAGGGGTAAGGAGGAAATGAGATCCCTGTGGATCAAGTTCAGGTCATGAAAAATCGAGGGAGGGAACTCTCACACAAGCATGGACGTTCCTGGGTCTGGTTAGTAACCATCACTTTGGTCCTGACCTTGACTGACATTTTAGCTAAGGCGGAGAAAATAGTGTGGTCCTCTGAACACACAAAATCCATCTCAGCAGGAGGTACCATCCAGCCTCACTCCCTGAGGCTCCAGAAGGACTCTGGCCAGCTGTGCTTCCCAAGCGCCAAAGCAGGCACCAAGGGAATGGGGAAGCAATGACATGGAAGACAACACTCTGCAACTGGTTCTCTGGAGGTGGCCCAGACACATGCATCTTCACAAGCTGTCATAGTTCATAAGACCTGAAAGGCTGGGCTTCCAACCTAAAAAGTCTGGCATGGCAGTTTGACAAGTTCAACCCAGGCACACACCTAAGGCTGTCACCATGGGCCTGGGACAGCCCATTCAGTCACCAGAGGTTTCAGCAGCACTTTGTATGTGCCAGCCCCTTGGCATTGAGTTGACCAGTCTAAAGGGGAAGAGTCCAAGTTCCCCGTGATAGGCCAATCTGCCAAGCGCCACACCTCACAGCCCCGTGTGTAGGCTGCCCCGGGACCTCAACCTCAGAGGACAGCTCTCTATGCCAGCCAGCAGCAGGGCCCTGGCATCTCAGAGAAGACTTAAGAAGGAAGCCTCAAGGAAGCATGAAGAGGGGGGTGCAAGGCAGAAGCCAAAATGCTCAGAGAAAAGGGTGGGAGAGCACATGTTGCTCAAGGCTGTCCAAAGGAGACCCATGTGGCTGGTTCACAACAGGGGGAGGCCAAAGCAGACTTCAGAGGGGTCATGTCACAAAGGATCTGTGTGTCAAGCTTCCATGATACACAAATGACTGAGAAATTGAGCTTAAGTGTATACCTACAAATGGTTATGGTATTGGGTCTTACATTGCGTGTATTTTACATTAAAAACGCCATAGGACCATGGGGTCCCATGGGACAAGAAGAAAGGGCACAATGCCCCCAGACTTCTGGGTTGAATGACAGGGTTGAGAGAATGGTTCTCAAACTTTGTGGCATCTCTTACAGGAAAAAGAACCTGAGGACCCAAGAGGGTAGCAAGGTGCTGTCTCGAGTGAATAGGCAGCAGAGGCAGGACAAAAGCCTGGAACACTCCTCTGGCTCCAAAGCTGGGACTCTCCCCCTACCCACTCCTGCCAGCAGCAGCAGACTGGCTTGTTCATAGGCCATTCCAAAGGCTACTCCAGGGGCTACTCAAGGCCAACATTCCATGTGTCCTGAGCCCGCCTCACTGGGGATCAACACTGCCGCCAGGCTTTCCCCAAACGTAGTTCCCTCCTTGTCCACTAACCCACTCATGTCTGCCCTTGATCTTGCCCCATTAGCAGCCAGAGCTCCCTTTCCAGCAGGCAGCCGGGTCCTCACATTCAGATTCAAGATTACCTCACTTTCCTATTGACTGGGAAGGCCTAGTGACTCAATTCCACCAGTGTCTCTCAGATCTGTCCCCTCCGCGCGCCACTCCTGCTACCACTGCCCTGATTCAGGTTACCAGCAACTCTCACTATGACGACCTCCAACTTGGTCTTCCTGCTCCCAGGCTCTCCTGGTCCACTCCATCGCCTACAACCTTGCCAAATATTAATCCACAAAGTTGACCATGTCCTAGCACTGCTAGAATACCCACTTGACTCCCTACTACCCAGAGAAGTTGCACACAAACTATGGAACCTCTACCCTGTCCCCCGCCTCTCCTGACCCATCTAACTGGCTCTAGTCACCAGTGCCTGCTCCTGTTCAGGAACTGAGCCAGTAAGACATGAAGAACACAGAAAGAAAGAGACAGACAAAAGGAGTGGCATGGACGCTCTGGATCAGGAGGCCCAAAGAAAGCTGGATGAGTTGAGACCACTTTTTACGGTATCAGGGCAACAGGCTGGATGTCCACCAATGGGGAATTGGGTAGACACACAAGAATGCTGGAGAGACAGATAGTTGCCCTGGAAAAATGTTCATGATAAACTGAGTAGAAAAAAGTTACCACATGGCAGTTAAAGTTTGGTCCTGTTGGGTTTTTTCTGAGCCAGAGTCTTGCTCTGTCGCCCGGGCTAGAGTGCCGTGGCATCAGCCTAATTCACAGCAACCTCAAACTCCCGGGCTCAAGCAATCCTCCTGCCTCAGCCTCCCGAGTAGCTGGGACTACAGGCGCACACCACCACGCCCAGCTAATTTTTTTCTATTTTTAGTAGAGATGGGGTCTCGCTCTTGCTCAGGATGGTCTCGAACTCCTGACCTCATGTGATCCTCCCACCTCGGCCTCCCAGAGTGCTAGGATTACAGGTGTGAGATACCGCACCCAGCCAGTTTGGTCCTGTTTTTAAGAAACATGTGGTTCTGTAGGGGAAAAAACCCAGGTGCTCAGGTCAGATCATTCTAAGCCTGAATTCTCAGCTCCACCGATGACCAGCTCTGGGAACTTGGAAAGGTTTCTGAGCTTCTCTGAACCTCAGTTTCTTCTTCGCAGGGTTGTTGTAAAAACGTAGTATGTGTCTGACACACAGAATGCTTAACAAGTGGTAGGTGCCATTATGTGTAGAAAAGTCTGGAAAGGCATATGGCAGAAGTATATGTCAACAGTAGCTATAGTAGCATTTCACAGAACTTATTTTCCTGTTTTTGTTTATTTAAAGCCTCATCTTCCCACAATGAATATATGTGCTATGTCTTCCTGATATTCAGGTACATGAAAGGGACTATTAGAGTTGTTAGACTTATAAAATCAAGACTAATAAGAAAGACATGTAGGGAGGTCGATTTTAGCTCACAGATCGTACAGATACCTTCCTACCAAAAGCCAGGTAATGACTACTCAGGAAAAAAAGCAGCCCATTATCTGATCTGCAACCAGAGGTGGGCTGAAAACTACTATTTAGTACCAACAGCTTCCACCAATGCAAGAAACCTGGTATTTGAACAACAGACAGGAACTAGGTGTGGGCTCTGGGCTGGGCTGCTCAGAAGCCATGCCCCTCAGGCCACTCCATCTCATCTGGGCTGCCCTTCTCCGCTTACAAAGGCCCATGTAATCTGAAGGGTGACTAAAGTGCTTACTGGTTTCAACTAGAACCAAATGAACCATACAAACAGCTCATGCACACACAGGCCAGGCCATGCGGCCATCCAGTCTTCTAGATAAGTCCTTATTTAAAAAGATGAGAATACTTAGGGCGAGAGGCCAGTTGCTTATCCAAAGCTACACAGCTGCTAAAGTGGCAGCATTGGCCTGGGAACGCAAGCCTCCCAGCTTCTGATTCTTCCAATTCCTCCGCCACTGGCCCTCCTAGAATGTGTGAAGGTATGTACTGTCGCTCTGCACTCCTGTGGCTTTCTTGGCATCCCTCTGTCCTAACTCTTAACAGTGTGCCTAGAGCTCTGTGTGTGTGCGCTGGTCTCCCCCAACTACTCTACCTTCTTTGCCTTTCTGTGCTTATTTGGAGGGCCACATAAACAAGGACATGTAGAAAAAAAAGGATTATCCCAGAATGGGGATTAGCTCATTTACTTACACTTTATCTAGGGCAGATAGTATGTGTTGACAGATGTGAGAGGGACTCACCAAAGAGAAAGTGCTTCAAAAAGCCAAAAGGCAGCTATAACATGGTTTCTGAAAGAACCAACCCAGGTAAGTGAGGAGTGTGAGAGTACTCCAGGTGTTTTCAACACATTTGAACAAGACCAGGCCTCCATGAATTCTACCCCAGGCAGTGAAACCCCACCACAAAGTCCAGAAGCACTATAAGCTGGTGACCTCCAGATCGTGGACACAGGGAGATGTGCTAGAGCAGCACCACCCAAACTTTGTTAATGTGCACAGGGTCACCCAGGAACTCATCACGACCCAGGTTCTCACCAGCAGGCCCAGGGCAAGCCCAAGAGTCTGTACTTCTGACCTGTCCAGGTCCTGCTGAGGCTGCGGGCCTCTGGGCCATGCTTAGAGTAGCGAGGTGCTGGGGACCAGGTGCCAGCAATCCAGTTCCAATGATGGAAATTGGCGGAAAGGGCACTGGGTTTTAACAGTAAAAATTTCAAACCAGCTCACGTATCTCGGAGCAGGGAATCGGCTAAATCATGATGGCCCCCTCAGATAACAGAATGCCCATTCTTAACAACTGTTAAGAAAGAATGAGGGAGGTATGCACGAGTCATTTGGAAAAATCACCAAGATATGTTGTTGGGTGAAAAAGGCTAGTCAAAGCAAGGTAAAAACAACCATGGCACTTGTAAGAAAAAATTACACGTGTATGTAAAAACTTACTAAAAAATTCAGAAACATCCCAATTATTGCCTGCGGCTGTCTCTGGGGATGGGATCACAGGGAAGCTCACATGACACTTTATTAAAGTTTTTTTTTTGGGGGGGGGCTTATTTATTTTACAATGAACAAGTATAACTTCTTTAACTGGAAGAAATAATAAAGAGGACAGCTTTGCTTTTTAAGTGTTTACTACAAGCCGCACATGGGTTGTGCAGACATGAGGTTTGGACAAGAACATTTCTATAGCTAACATCACATAAAAAGACAAATTCCTCAAGGGTCATGGCCACCACCATAGGATCTAACCCTCAGACTGGGGAAGAGTTATGTATTTCTGGCAAAAATTCTAGACATGATTAAATAGATTGTTTGTGGGCAACTGGTGAATCCACACTGATCCCTGGGATCACCATTTCCTTTTGTAAGAAATTGCACAAGCCCAGCCTCATGACTTTTTTGATCAAGCCACTGGATGGGGCCACAGGAGGGTGCTGCAGGCACAGCAAAGCAGCTTACACACAACTCACGGTGTTCTGACAGCTACAATGGGGAGGGAAGATTCGTGTGGCTGCTTGAACAATCTGGCCAAGTAGTTAATACAGCCACTCGTCTTGTCAGACATGTTGAAAAGTGAATTAGGTGAGGTCTTACATGCTTGCCAAGGGAAAGGTAACAGAAAAGTGGCATAGGCTGCTAATACCAGAGATAACAGATCGGGACTTTAAGATCAGATTTGAAGAGTGGGACCAAATTTAACCCTGTCTGTACCCTCTGCATGCATCACTTTGGGAATTCTCTAGGGTTTAAACGAGAACTGCCTATATTAACCCTGTCTCTACCCTACACATGCATCACGTTGGGAATTCTGTAGGGTTTAAATAAGAACTGCCTGTATTTGAAGCCACTCAGTTACATTAGAAAGGAAACTGCAAACCGTACTACATCCTGATTGTGGTGGCATTAACTGATACTCTGCATTTGTCAAAAAACTCATATACTGTATGCCAAAAATTTTTACTATATGCTTTTACTATATGTCAATTTAAAAAAATGTCAACTGAAGGAATTACCCTGGAACATCCTGGCTTAACAGTAACACATAAAAGAGGACTGGGCTTAGCACACACTCATTTGCCTGGTAGCCTGCCTACCTCGACGCCACAGAAGGCAGGCAAGCATTCCACCATCTCCTGGCATGGTCAGGCAACACCTGTAGCACGTAGCATGGAGGTGTCCTAGAAGTAAGATCATGAAAGCAAAACCCAGTGAGGAGAGCAAAGGACTTAAGAGCCACAGTCTGTGAGGAATAAGCACTAACGTATCAGCTACTGCTATGACACCTTCTAAAGGAACAATTTGCAGTTTCCTGGAACTTGAAAAGAAAGTGGGGCCCCAAACGCAACCCTCCAGGTAGCACAGGACTGACAGCAGGCCTGGTAGGGCTAGTGGCTCGCTCCTAGCGGGTCCTAGCCTTCACTGAGGGGCACTAACAGCTCACCAGGTTTGGCAGTACCTCTGCCACTAACTCACACTGGTAAGTTAATAAGCCCCAACCCCCAAGTCTTTTTGAGTTCCTGTTTAGCCCAGTCTTCCCTGCCCTTTATGAATTGTACACACATTAATAACTCATTAAAAACTCAAGTCTCATTCAAGCCAGTCTGATCCATGAGCCCATTTAAACAGCTGAGAATTTTGAATGGTCCCTAACCTACTTGCTACTTCTCCTGGTGGCCATTTCTCCCCACAGTCTGCTCGCCATGACAAATGTCCTCATGCAGATAAACACTGAGGAGATGGGGGTGGAGAGTGAGCTTCCTGAGCTCTATTCCTCTATTTGGGTGGAGCTGATCCATGCAGAAGCCACTCATGTGAGTTAGGACCACACCTAACTATACTGTTCCACCAGCACCCTCCCCACACTTCAGCATCTGGTCCACAAGAACAGACTCAGAAACTGCAAACGTCGTGCTGAAAATCTACCTACACTAAGTAGATCTACAGAAGGCAGAGATAAGACTGACAGAACTTCTCCCAGAATTCAGTCGTCACGGATGATACCTCTCTCTTTCCCAAGAGCATACAAGCTATTCTTTCTACAATGTTGCTTGAGATCAAAGTCAAACCCTCCCATTCTAGTCATTTCCTCACCTACCCTCTCCTCCCTCTGGAAACTGGGATGCTTGCCTGTCTGCAGCCTTCCAGCATCTCTCCCACTCTGCAATTCCTCAAGGATTGGTGGCAATTCCACCTGCAGATGATCTCAATAGCTGCTGGACATAATTTCATCAAGTCTAAGCAGAAACTACACCATTTAGAGAATCTAGACCCCCAGTATACCCTTGCCCACCTGAGATTTCAATTCTCTCACCCCAATGTTTCCTTTGCCCTCAGCCTTCTACCCTCCACCCCTTACTCAACATAGACATACAAAGGGGACTGCCTTCTCCCCAGTTCTTCCCAATCCAGAGCTTGTAGGAGGCTTTTATCTTCCTGATACTATTCTTAAAGCTCTAGATGCTTTTCTGGTAGATGGCCTTAGCTGTCTCTCTTTCCCCTCTCTCTGTGGACTTTTTCTCCTCATTTGGATCACCTGCAGTCATACTCAGAATTCTATTTTTAAGGCAGCCCTCCGGATTTGCTTCCCTTTCAGTCTCACACCACAAGATCATACTTTTTTAGAGCTTCCTGAAACCCTAAAAATTTAGGGTATGTGTCTGACTCCTCCTCCTCTCAGCCTTCTCATTTCCTGACTTTCCTAAGTTTGAAGATGACAAGTTTGCAGATTACATCTGTGACCAAATATACTGAAAAGATGTTTGCCTTTTCCAGCTCTACCCTCTCCCCTTTCCAACTTGGACCCAGAGAATCCAAGATCATCTGAGTGACTGAGGTTTTTTCCTGAAAAGCTAAAACCCAGGCAAGTAATCATCCTAATGCCTAGTGAAGGAAAACACACCAGGTGACTAGAGGGCAAGAATCCCTTTGGCACTGACAGTCTTGAGTCTTTGGGCACAAAACTAGGTGGGGAATCACCGTCCATGAGCCTGGCCTCAGAATCCACATGCTCACTTAGTGCTCTGGTCTGAATGTCCCCCAAATTCATGTGTTGTTGAAATTTAATCCCCACTGTAGTAGCATTAAGAGGCGGAGCCTTTTGAGAAGTGATGAAGTCATGAGGCCTGCCCTCATGAATGGATCAGCACCTTATAAAAGGGCTGGAGGCAACTATTAAATAACTTGGACCCTTTTTTTGCCCCTCTGTCTCTCCCACCATGTAAGGACACAGTGCTCCTCCCCTCCAGAGGATACAACAACAAGGCACCATCTTGGAAACAGAGCAGCCCTCACCAGACAGCAAACCTGCCAGCACCTTGGTCTTGGACTTCCCAGCCTCCAAAACTGTGATAAATAAATGTCTATTGTCTATAAATTACCCAGTCTCAGGTGTTTTGTTGTAACAGCACAAATGAACCAAGACACTTGGCTTCTTAGCGCCTAACCACACAGCAAGCACCTTTCTAATACCTCTGTACACCCTCGGTCTGAGCTTCCGTCCACCTCTCAGCCAGGCCCCACTGACTAGAAGCACTGTGTGAAGCAGAAGGCAGCAAACAGGGCCTTAGACTCAAATAGGTGCTTTCTACTAGTCCAGCCTTGCCCAGCTAGCTACCCCGTTGGCCCTGATCAAGGCCCTTAGTCTTGTTTTAAAAAACAAACAAACAAACAAAAAAACACCAGAAATACTCAGGCCACTATGGAGCAACACATGCCCCCACTACAGGTTTTATCTGGGCAGGCCCTGCAGAGAGGCTTGGTCCCAATCCCTTTGAGCCATTTCTACCCACTGTCCCCAGGTCAGCACCCCACACAAAACCCCCCTGTTCAATTGCTCCCTTGTGAGCTGGGCTCCAGAAGAAAGGCCTTACCATTTACTTCAAGCTCCATGCAAACAGAGTATGAGAGTATGTGGTGTCTGAGGGTCTTCTGACATTCTGGTCATCCCTCTCCCACTCTCCATGCTGCCTTTGGAGGTCGGGGGTGGGAACCATGTGGCTTCCCTAACACAGACAGGACCTCTGGGTCCAGGCCATAGACTGAGGAGGAGTCAAAGCACCTTCATGTCCCTGGCTAGCCCAGGGCTCCCTTCACAACCCCTGGCCCCTCTCCACTCACAAGGACAGCAGCAAGGAAAAGCCAGCAATGTAGAGATTCCTCTGGGCACGGAAAAGCTTCATGTGAAAGTGTTCCATGGCCCCAGGATTGTTCTGGAGGTTCACCTTTTCCGTCACATCATCATACTTCCGAATCTCACGTACAGCATCTGTGGTGGAGCAGAGAGGAGACACGGGTGTTTAGCTGCCACTTGGGCAAGAGGGCTGCACAACGGAGATAGGTACCATGAGACGGGTTGGCCTCATTTCCCTCAAATCCATCTCCCCAGTTATTCCTACTTCTAAACACACACACACACACACACACCCCTACCTTGTGAGGTGGTTTATCAGAAGCTTCCACCCTCAGACCCATTCTCTCCTCCAGCTTTTCACATGGCCCCATTCTGCCTAGACCACAAGCTTGCTCTACAGTTCAAGATGCTAACCAAGCCTAAGGCGTTGCTGGCAACAGGGCAGCTTCCTCTTCCCATGGTGCCCCCAACTGCATCTTGTTCCGTTTATCCCGAGTTGGCCCATCAGCCACCCCATAAGCCAGGGTGGTCTTATTCACAGAAATGCCTGCTCAGGAGGCATGACCCATAGGAGGCCTGCTAGAGGATTAGGGTTTCTGCTTCTAAGCTTTATAATGGGTTTTGTTCTTTATAATGTTTTATTCTGATTACAAAAGGAATTTGTGCTTATCAAAAGTTCAAACACACCAGAAACGTGGAAAGGGAAAGAATCCCATAACGTAGTCACTTCCACCAGTATATATGATAAGAATGTGGCCACCCTATCTGAAGTCACTTTCAGTCCATTACCCTATATTATTGGCTTTATAATACACATCTTTATCTTTAACACATGTTTTTGTCTGTCTCCCCCAAACCAGATTACAAACTCCAGGAGAGCAGAAGTCTTTTGTACTATGTCCCCAGGGCCTAGCATAGTTCTAGGCACACAGTGAGCATTCAAATAATTGTTGAATAAGTGAATAGCCTCTACTCCTGAAAGAGCCACTGTTAAAAATATACAGCTCCAGTTAAAAAAAAAATCTATTTACATGGATACACTGTAATGTAGAAATGGAACCACATCAAACCTACTGCTTTCTCTCACTTACCCTGAGACATCTTTTTAAGTCAGTACACAATGATCTACCTAAAGAAGGCTCTTAATAGACCCCCACGTGAGAGGGGCAAGACATCACGGCATGGGTATTGTTTGGTTCTTAATTTCTGGTTTTAGACTGCTTGGTTTTTAAGCTGATCTTGTATTATAAAAATCTGCCTACCCTTCCTAGTATCTTTGTGTTAAATCTGTACCATGAAGCAAGCAGTCCCAAATGCTGCCAGGAGGGGTATAAACCAGTACAACAACACACCTGCTAGAAAATGTAAAATGCTCATACCATCAGGTTCAGTGACTCTACCTCTATGAATTTATCCCACAGAAGCATTTGCATACATCTGTAATGATACGAAGATGCTTATAATGGAGGAATTAAATTATGGTTCAACCCTATGAGTGAATACCATATAATCTTTAAAAAGAATGTGATTGCTGTAAAAAGACATCTCAGGTACAGTAGGTGGAAAAAGTATACTCCAAAAAATATGTATATGATCCCACTGCTATAAACATTTTAATAAAGATGTCAGCATAGGAAATGCACAACAAACTATTCATGATGGTTACCTGTGGGACATGGGATTACAGGGGACTTTAACTTTCTAAGTTCAATTTTTGAATTTTTAAAAATAACTATGCATTATTTTTATAAGCAAAAAAAAAAATAAAACATGTTTTCTTATACTCACCTTGGCTGATAGACAAGAGGAGATTAGGGATGGGGGACACTTAGCAATACTTGCCTAAGTGCCACAGTAGAACATGGCCCTCCCTATCCCTGGCCTCAGCCCAGGAGCCCCTGCACCCTCCAGTCAGACCTGATTGAGGCC
Organism: Daubentonia madagascariensis; assembly: GCA_023783475.1. NCBI lineage: Eukaryota > Metazoa > Chordata > Mammalia > Primates > Daubentoniidae > Daubentonia > Daubentonia madagascariensis. The sequence goes on along the minus strand of JAKFHU010000664.1, from coordinate 76,445 downwards.
CCTCTGAGGGAAGGGCAGGGGCTGTCGAGGGCTGTAGCTTGAGCTGGTTATGCCAGTACCTTTCCCTAGTATCTGCTAGTAACTAACACTTATATTTGTAAAAGACTCTGCAGATCTCTCTAGATTATGCTTCCTAACATGAGGGTAGGAAGCAGCCAGTCATCATAGCCATATGTCTCTCTAGAACTTCCAAGCAGTTCCCCGATCCCAAAAAAGAATGAAGGCTTGCTTTATCAACTACTGGATTCCACAAAGGATCTCTCTGGCCCACTAAGCTGCACTCGGAAAGAGACACATTTGTGATTCTGGTTTGGAGAAGGGGCAAGGCCCTGAGGGAATAAACCTCAGCAAGGTCCCTCCTTTCCCCAATTCTTGTCCCCGCCCCAAACCCAAAAGCAAAAACACACATGCTCAGTTGAAATACTCAGTAGCCTGACTTTTCGTGGAGCTCAGTCCCAGGGACAACACACATACTGCCTATCGGCTCCTGGCTCAGAGGCTGGTCAGGAAGAGAAGCCTCATTGGAAAGAGCTGCCTCTTGAGGCCTTGCCAAGTATTTCAAGAACAGTGAGGTATTCAGGCAGCCGGCAGCTACCCTACGTGGCTGGTAACTGGTAGGCCACACCTGGCCTATTCAGAGGCAGTCCTGCCTAAACACATCCTGTCAGGCCCAGAGACATCGGGAAGGACAGATGCCTAAAGCTGCAGCTAGTGGGTGGGGCTTTGCACATTCCCCTGAACCACTGTCCCCCACCCCCTGCCATGTTTCTGGTGAGGACTCAGGGGAAAAGGAGTGCTCCATGCCTAAGCAGGCATCACAGCTCTAAGACAAGACTGCTGTCCATAGCAGAGCCAAGCCAACACTTTGGAGTCTAAGCAGAGAGACATACTGACCACTTACCACAGCAAAACAACAAACATCTAACATCCAGACAAGAGCTTTATTCATTCTTTCTGTCTCCAAACGGTCATGCCACCAACTCATCATAAAATGTTCACCCTCCATCTTAACACCACCTGGCCCCTGGCCCCATCCCTGAGCTTGCCCCTGGACCAGTTTATCTTTCAAGACCCCGCTGGTGTGCACCTCAATGTCCAGGCTTACAGAACTACAGAGCTGGAAGGACCTGGAAAAACCTAAAGTCTAGCCCAGATCCAGAGAGGTTTGGGATTTGTCCCCAAATTACGCTGCCAGATATCTCAGTCTCTCCCTCATATTACAGGACAGGGCAGGACTTCCCTTCCCAGCTAGGCTCAAGTCTACATGGATGCTCAGTCCTCTCTTAGAGGCCCTGTTTTAAGCACTGAGGGAGAAGATTAACACTGTTGTTTAAGTGACTGGGGTCCCAGGTGAGCAGTACTAGTTAGACTAAGGTCATGGGTCAGTTAGTTTCTCTTGGCTTTGAATTCTAGAATGACCCAAGGAGCACCTCAGAAATGCAAGGTGGTCATCATAAGGGTGCATAAAGGCTGCTTGCTATAAGCCCCTGCCCACTGCTAAAGGCACCTCTCAAAGAAAAGGCCCTGCTAGCAGTCAGCAGTATGGATGAAGAACTCCTCCTCCCCGAGAGAAAGACAGGAGGCATTTAAATAGTCTGTCTCTGAGAAGCCAAAACTGCACACTATACATCAAAAATGGCACAGGGATCTGCAACAGAGACCAGGGTCTAGATCAGGTGGCTGCCCCCAGCCACAGGTCACTCACCGATGACCAACAGCACGAGGATTACAATGAGAACCACAAAGAAGGTGTTGCCATAGGTCACTACCAACTCCACCAGGCGGGACTTGAAAATCTTCTGCCATCTGTGAAGAAGATGAAAGGATGGGGCTAAAGAGAAAGCACATACACTTGGGATCCAGGATCCGGAGCAGAACAGAAATCCAGGTTTGTACTCTTCTCCAATGGCCGAATGCCTATACACAGTCGGCCTCAGTTGCTTGCAATTCTCCGGTTTATGACATACGCTCAAAGGGTGTTTAAAAAATAAAAAAGGATACTTGTTCATGTCTAGAAATGTCTAGAAAACCAGTCTTAAACACTTGTAGTCTCGGGGGGGGGGGAGTAACTTACTTTTCAAGTTACTCCCCTTTGTAAATTGAAAATGTATTCAAAATGAAAAGTATTCAGAATGTTTACCACACACACGCATTTCTTTAAATTATCTTTCCACATGACAAATCTTGGCTCATCTACACCCCCACCACCCTGGATTATTATGAAATGGATCCTAGACTTCCTATCATTTCCATCCACAAATACTTCAGGATATAGCTCTAAATGAGAAGAGCCTTCAAAAGTGTTTACATATTGTTAAAATCAATGAGAAACCCTCATTATCAGGGCCAGAGTTCAAAAGTCCAATCATTACATTTTTAACAGTTGGTTTGTTTAAATTGGGACCCAACAAGGCACTGACTTGGCATTTAGTAAGTAAATGTCACAAGTCTCTCTTATTCTGTAAGTTCCCCCTTCCTTCTTCCTCTTTTGTTTTCTTTTCTAATTTATTTTGTGCAGAGACCAGGTTGTCTGTCCTATAAAGCTTCCCAGATTGCAGTTCCAAGGGGCCCTCTGTTTCTACATTTCCTCTGAACTGCATGCAAGTTTGGTTTTTGTCAAGAATATCCCTTCAGTGGTATTTCATACTTCCTATGATATCACGTCAGAAGTCTATTTTTCATCAAAAAACAGTTCTTAAAAATACCTGTGGAGACTTAGCCTTCTTTGTAATATTCTAATTTAAACAGGGATAATGTGTCCATATATTATATGTAATTAAAAATTAATTTCCAATTAACTGTTCACAGGTTCTCTGTTCATTGGAAGAGAATACGGCTTCATTCTTCATAGGCTCAGTAATGCTCACAAGGCCACTACACAATGCCAGTGAGACTAGTTAGGAGGACAGGAGTTACCAAATCTACAACAATGTGACCCAGTGTTGCAAGTCTTCCGGATTCTACATTGCCATCCCCCACACTCCAAGGACCCAAGCGTAGGTGGGAGGCCATCATTTCTAGCACCATAACTAGAGATAGATCTTCTTCCCTTTGGGGCATTCTGAAGACCAGAAGACAGGGTACACAGGAAAGGAACTCAGCAAGTCGTGACAAAGTAGAAGCACGTGGAGAGATGGCAATAATAAACACAACCCCTGCCACCCCCACCCCAGACAGGTTCTACCTGTTCCATCTGGCCCCAATTCCAGGGCCCACCAACTTTGCACACATGAGCCACAGGCTTTGGCAACAGGCACCCTTCACTTACTTGCCTGTCTCCTCTACAGATCATACCTTTTGGGAGAAATGAAGGGAATGCAGAGAAGCAGCACAGCAAAGACCTCTGCATAGAGGAAGGTGGCAACTGCAGTCCACTGCAGACTCATCCTGTTGCTAAAAGGTTTCCCACAGGGAAATGTGAGCTTGTTTCCTGGCAGGGTGAAACAGAAGGAACAGGAGTCATAAGAGCTGAGCAGCCAATGACATCCAGTTCAGGTACCCTGAGAAGCTGGGGCTGGCACTCCTCACCCTGAACCCCAGAACTCTACTTCAGAGTCTTTCAGTGCTGGGCTGGACTAAGCAGGGCTCCTTGGCCAATAGTGCTCAATGGCCCCACAAACTTCCATTTGCTGGGATCTAGTTACTTGCTGCCCCCCAGCATGTGTGTTAACGTGTCCAGAACCATCTTTCCTAAGGATTCTTTCCTCAGGGAGTCCAAGACACTCCTTATGCCTAACTGCAAAAACGTTTTTCATAAATAACAGTACAAACAGAAGGAAATCCTCAACACCCATCAGGCCTGCTCCCCTCCCAACCAAACACAGCTCTGCCACAGAGGTTGGGCGTTTTTCAAATCCCTGCTACCAGCCAGCCCCAGGACTGCAATGTTTTCAGTAACCGCACCTTCTCCAAAACCTGCCGACGCCCCCGTCTCCTCCCAACCCCAGGGAAACCTTCCCTCCCCAGCCCTTCCAACAGCGCCATGAGAAAACCAGCAGCCTCCCTGTTGAGCTACATCAGGGGCTAAAAAAGCCTTCCAACTGACTGCTGCTTCTGTCTCTGATGGGGCGCGAGGCCTCGGGGCTTCTCGAAATGGCCCACAAGAGCGACTCCTAGAGGGCAGGAGTCGGGGCTAAGAGCAAATGCAGGTCTCGACTGAGCACCTCAAGGTCCCAGCTAGAGAAAGTTCTAGAAGAAGCAGTCTCCTCAGAAGCCAGAGGAGCCCTCTCAGCAACCCCAGTGGGCCACAAGGTCCACCCAGCTCGAGAACCGCCCGCGCAGCACCAGGGGACCCCCGACGTGGCCTTGGCCTGGCACACACTCCCCGAGGCCCACCCCGGCGGCACCTCCTGATGGGGCTTCACCGCCAGCCCCAGCCTCCGCCCCCGCAGCCCGGCTCCGGAAGGCGCCGCCCCGATTTCCCTTCGCCCAGCCCTGCCCGCACTCCTGGGTCGGCCATGGGCCCCGAGACTCCCCGGGCTCCCCAGTCTCCCCGCGCTTCTCGCCTCTCTCCCTCGTCGAGGGCTGGGGGAGCCTCAGCGGCCCTGGAGCCCGGCCAGGCGCGCGAACCCGGCTCACCGAGGTTCCCACAGTCACCGCGCACGCCCCGCCGCAGCCGCCGCCGCCAAACTCTCCCACCACAGCCCCGGCCCCGCCCCTTACCCCGCAGCCGGAAACCGGAAGCGCCCGCCGGGGCCCGCCCCCAGCCCTAGCGAAGCCGCAGCGGCTCCGCCTACGGCCACTTCCCCCCCGCCCGCAGCCGAAGGCCGGGCGCCGAGGGTTTGAGAGGAAGAGGCGCCTGGCGGTCAGCGGTGGCGCCTCGCCAGCTCCAGGCGCACGGAGTTGGGAGGCGGGGGCGGGGCGGGGCCTGGTGGGAAGGCGAGGGCCGCTTCTCTAGCCCGCGCGGTCGTCCCACGTCTCTGTGGTCCGGGGAGAGGGCGGGGCCCCTCCGCGGGGCGAGAACAGGGTGGGGCGCCCCGCGCCTGGACTCCGCCTCTCGCCCCTCCTCCGCCTCCTCCCCTTCCCCCGACTCGCCCCTGGGGAGGGGTGGGAAGGTGGGGATTCTGGGCCGGTGGCGGAGTCACTGTCGCTTCAGCCGGGCTGCGGAGCGGACGGACGCGCCTGGTGCCCCAGGGAGGGGCGCCACCAGGGGAGGAGGAGGAGGAGGAGGAGAGGAAGAGACGCTCTCTCTGCCCGAGACCTCTTTAGACTGACCTCAGGGGCTAGGGGACTGACACGAGAGGCGAGCCAAGTTCCTCCACTGGGGCTGCCTGAAGAGGCCGCGACCCTGGAGGGCCCTGAGCCCACTGCACCAGGGGCCCCAGCAGCACCTCGGGGGCCTAAAGCGACAGTCTCAGGGACCACTGCAAGGTTTCCAGTTGCCTAGACAACGAGCCCCGGGTCAGAGCAACAACCCTTCCAGCCACCTGCCTTGACTGCTGCCTCAGGCACCAGTCCCAGCCCCCTGCTTGCCAGCCCAGGTGACATGCCGGTGCTTTCCACCCCCCGGCCCTCACGGGTGACCACGCTGAAGCGCACGGCGGTGGTCCTGGCTCTCACGGCCTATGGAGTCCACAAAATCTACCCCCTAGTGCGGCAGTGCCTGGCTCCAGCCAGGGGCCCTCAACTGCTGACCAGGGAGCCTACGCAAGAGGTCTCCGGGGCCACAGTGGCCAAGGCTGGCATGAACCGGGTATTCCTGCAGCGGCTCCTGTGGCTCCTGCGGCTGCTGTTCCCCCAGGTGCTGTGCCGGGAGACGGGGTTGCTGGCACTGCACTCGGCTGCCCTGGTGAGCAGGACTTTCCTGTCAGTATATGTGGCCCGCCTGGACGGAAGGCTGGCCCGCTGCATCGTGCGCAAGGACCCACGGGCCTTCAGCTGGCAGCTGCTGCAGTGGCTCCTCATCGCCCTCCCTGCCACCTTCATCAACAGTGCCATCCGCTACCTGGAGGGCCAGCTGGCCCTGTCTTTCCGCAGCCGTCTGGTGGCCCATGCCTACAGCCTCTACTTCTCCCAGCAGACCTACTACCGAGTCAGCAACATGGACGGGCGGCTTCGCAACCCTGACCAGTCTCTGACAGAGGATGTGGTGGCCTTTGCTGCCTCTGTGGCCCACCTCTACTCCAACCTGACCAAGCCACTCCTGGACGTGGCTGTGACCTCCTACACCCTGCTTCGAGCAGCCCGCTCCCATGGGGCTGGCACAGCCTGGCCCTCGGCTATTGCTGGCCTCGTGGTGTTCCTCACAGCCAATGTGCTGCGGGCCTTCTCACCCAAGTTTGGGGAGCTGGTGGCAGAGGAGGCACGGCGGAAGGGGGAACTGCGCTACATGCACTCTCGTGTGGTGGCCAACTCGGAGGAAATCGCCTTCTATGGGGGCCATGAGGTGGGGCAGGTTGGGGCACTGGGCATGGAGGAAAGTGCGTGGCTGGGAGGCCGTGAGTGGTGGGGAAAACCCAGGGCTGGCCAGGGCTGGTGCCAAGCATGTGGAGCCATGGAGGGGGTGTGGGGGTGGGCAGGGCATTGGGTAGCCGTGGACTTAGATGCATAAATAGAGAAGCAGGAAGGCTGGGTGGAGACTGTCCTGTGCCGGCTGCCTGCTCCCTCCAGGCCACTTCTGCTTCCTCTCCTCCTCAAGGAGGTTGTCCTGGACTTAAAGCTGCAATCCTAGCGGTTTGAGACGCTAGAGCTCTGGCTTGCCCCACTCCTGCAGCCAGCTGGGAGGAGACTACACCTTTTGGGAGCAGGGACCATAGGACTCTGCCTGCTGCCCGGCCCCTCCTGGGCCTCCGGGGCCCTTTGAAGGCCGGCGTCCAGCAGAGCTGGCCGGCCAGGCAGGCAGGCATTATGGGCATGACTCAGCCCAAGCGGAGGTTAACAAGCAGCGCCCAGCGCAGCGTGGCCATACTTGGAGTCAAGGCCACCCAAGCCCACAGGTCTGCCCACCTACCAACTGGCTCAGCTGCCTCCCTGCACCCCCAGACCAGGGATGCTAGGTCCAGGCTGCCATTGCGGCAGGACACACTTCCTGCCCCTTGCATGGCCGCCCTTCGGCCTGGGTCCCAGGCGCATAGCTCCCTAGTGGGCAGGGGCCAAGGCTGGGGCAGGCCAGGCAGCCACTGGGAAAGGTTACTCCAGGCCAATGCTCCCTTTATCTCGCCTTGGCCCCTCCCCTTCCTCGTGCCTGGGGTTGCAGCTGCCTCTGGCCCAGCTCTCTGCGACTTGGTTTCACTTCCCGAGTGCTTCTGGGGGGGGGAGGGGCACAATGGCATCCACCTCCTGAAGGCTTGTGTGCTCCCTGGGTCAGGTGGCCTCTTGCCCCAGGACTGTATCTCATTGGCTGTGCACCAGGCAGAGAAGCAGGTTCATCCCTAATTTTTTAAAAAGGCTCGTCCCTGAACTCTGCAGAGAGAGGCATCCTGGGTGTGGGCCAGACTATAGATTAGGAGAAAAGGTACCCGGCTTTCAGCTGAAACCCCTCTCCTGCTCACCTCTTCTCCTACTGCAAGGCCTTGGCAGGCAGCTGTGGCCTTGGGTGAGGCGCTTGGCACATCACCTGCAGCTACATTGACAGCCTTGGCTGGCACTGCTGCCAGCTCCCAACACGAGTCTGCATTGCCAGGATGCTCAGAGAAGGTGTGCTCACTTCAGGAATGGGAGATTCGGCTTGAGGAAAGCTGAGCCGTGCATGCAGACCTGGGTGGTGGGGGGCAGAAGAGAGATCGAGTTCTTTGAAGGACTTCCCCCAGGCTAGCTTTAAGAAATAGCACATTGGCCAAGAGGGTTTGCTTGCCAGGGCTGGAGGGCCCCATGTGCATCCATGGCTTGTCTGCATAGGCCTTGGCTGGAAAGTTGTGTGGGGTGACAGGGCCCCATGGGTGGGTCACTTGCCCTTGCTGTGCAAGCATGTGGCCCACTCCAGTCCCACTGGCTGATGTCCCGTGGACACCGGCCTAGACTCAGATCAACAGGTTAGGGCAGAAGTGACAGAGTATTCTGTTCTTACTGGGATTTCAATGAGGAGGCTTATTTAAACATGCACATGCACACAGACATACACACAACCTCTTAAGTGGTTGAGAACAAAGTAAACCTTTCTTAGTAAGTCAAAGCATCATTTACAAGAATGTGGTTCTCCTGACAGCTCTGTCAATGTGGTCCAAATTCCCACACTTTGCCACCACCAGGCTGTGTGGACTTGGGGAGATCATTTTGCATCTCTGGGCTTCAGTGTTCTACTATACAGTGGACATGTGGATACACATGCAATGGGACATGGTGAGAATCAAATGAAGACAGATGTGAAAGCACTTGGCAAATGGTGCCAGGCTGGGTAGCTGTCACCAGATGGGTATGGGAAGGCAAGGCTGGGGTGCATGCCCCTGGACTGAGCCTTGTTGGCCTGGACCTGAGCACATCCTGATACCCCCACCCTCCCCTGCCCGTCTGCTGCTGCTACCCTCTTCCCTACACAGGTCCCTTCCCCCACCTGTCCCCATCCTGACATGGCAGGTGGTGACCAGTGAGGGAATGGGGACAGGAGGACAGGGGAGGCCTACCCACTGCTGAGGGAGCAAGAGCCAGGCTCCTGGTTTTGGTGGGAAAATGCAGTGTAAGTTTCTCACCCTGAATAACTGTGGGAAAGGAGGGGGAGGTGGGGCCTAAGACTGTTGAACCAGGTTTTTCAGAACCGAGAACACTGCCGTTTGCTCTCCTGTGCTGCTCTTTGCTTAGTTCAGGGTCAGATGTTAGAGCTGCTGGTCTTCTCTCGGGGAAGGGGAGGTCGTGCCTGGACAGCAAGATCAGGAGGAGGTTGCTGAGGGGAGCCCAAAGAAATGGGCTCAGCAGAGGACCAAAAGGTGACTGCCCTCAGCCTGTTTTCAGGGCAAAGAGGGGATGAGAGCTGCACTGTGACAGTAGGCAGTCCCTTACCTCTCCAACCCTGAGTTTGAGGCTTGGCCCTGCCCAATCATAACCCCCAGCTCTTGGCCTTGTCATGCCATCAAATGGCCTAACATGTGTAAGCAGCGCTGGGGACTCCCATTGTTGCCCTCACGGGAGTTGTCATGATGCCTCCCTGTCTCTGTCATCCCCGGCAGGTGGAGCTGGCCCTGCTGCAGCACTCCTACCAGGACCTGGCCTCACAGATAAACCTCATCCTTCTGGAACGCCTGTGGTATGTCATGCTGGAGCAATTCCTCATGAAGTATGTGTGGAGTGCCTCGGGCCTGCTCATGGTGGCTGTCCCCATCATCACTGCCACCGGCTACTCAGAGTCAGGTGAGAAGCAGTGCTCCAAGGGGGCCAGAGGCAGGAGCCCTGTCCTGTACCGCTGGGGACACTGAGGCCTGTGGACAACCTTGAGGTCACCAGAGGTTGGGCTCTCCTTTTAGCTCCTTGTTGCCTTTTGCCTGCACATGACTCAGAAACACCACGTGTCACTTCACTAGACACATGTACCCTCGCCCACCTGTCCCTGTCCTCAGCCCAACTGCAACTTGGAGGTGGGAGGATGTGGAGAGTACCTTGGGTGAGCCCCTTCAGCTCCAGCCTTGGTTTCCCCACCTCTACAACAGCTCTTGCAGGTTGCAAAGGGTAGAGACCTCCACCCTAGGGCCTTTTGGGGGAGTGGGAAGCCTGTTCTACCTGTTATTTTAGTGATGATAAGGTTTTCCTTATTCTCATTTTGTTCCTCTACTGGTTCGCAAGTATTCACTCTCTTTTCAGTTTGTTAGTGGTTACCCTCTAAAAGGTCAACATGCATACTTCAAACAGTGTTAAGTTAATCAGTAGCTCCCCCTCCTCCTGGACCTTAGGACACTTGAGCTGCCAGAAGCAACCCCCACCAGACATGTCGTGGTAGCCTGACAGAGAGTTGGGTTTTACCTTGTTTTTCTTCTTTGCTATTGCTTTATCCAGTCCCTGTGCGTTGCAGCTCATTTGCGTGTTTGCTGATTTCTTGGCTCACCGTTTCATTCTCACATCTCAGTCCTTTCTCTGTGTTCAGTTACCTTCTTCCAGATAGATATCTTTTAAAAGTTCTTTCAGCGAGGTTTTGTCATGGGAAATTCTGGATTATTTTGTTGTCTGAAAATGTCTTTATTTCACCCTTATTCCCAAGCTAAAGTTTAGTTGGGTGTGGGAGTCTAGGCGGACAGTTATTTTCTCTCAGCCCTTTGACAATGTTTCATTGTCTTCTCCTTTCTTCTGCAACTGTTGAAAAATCTGTTGTCAGTTTGATTGTCCTGCCCTAGTAACCTGCATTTTTTTCTCTGGGTACTTTTATAATTTTCCCTTTGGCATTCTGTAGTTTTACTATGATGTATTGAGGTGTGGGTTTCTGTTTATCCTGCTTAAGACTTGTTGTTTGTCCTTTGAATATTTAGGTTTTTCAATCATTCTGGAAGATTCTCAGCTATGATCTTTTCAAATATTGCCTGGCTCTCATGCTTTTACTCTCTTCTGGAACTTCTGCTGGGCTTCTCTCTCTCTTCATTGCGTCTCTTCACCTCTCTTTACTCTTTCCCACCTAGCAATGTCTGTGCTGAATTCTGGGAGAATTCCTCAGATCTTCCTGCTTACTAATTAACCAATTCACCAGTTTTCTCTTTGGCCATGTCTAATTTGAATTTTTTCACATCTCAATGACTATTTCTGTAAGTTCTGTTTGATTCTATTTCAAATATAAATTTTCTTTTTCAAGTAGAAATTTCAAACTGCTTTTGTCTCTTATTTGTTCATCTTTTCAACTGTTCCTTTTATGCTGTGTATCATATTAATCATACATATTCCGTAGTCTCTATCCAATGATTTGGTTATCTTAAGTTCTTCGGAGTCTAATCCACCTTTATCTTCTGTCTGCTGGTCTTCACTCATTTCCTTGTGGGTTTTGCAATGGGACTTCTGTGGGAATCAGTGTGCCCTCAATGGAGGTTGTAGTTCTATATTTCCTTCTGTTTTGGCCAGCACTCCAGGATAATTAACCACTTGGAGGCCATTTTCATGTTAACTTCTCAGCTTCCGTGGGGGAGGGGTGGTTCCTGAATTTAGAGGTAGTATTTATTTTAATTCATCTGAATTCCAGGCATATAATTGCAAATTCCTAGAGGACCCTCAGTGTTGGCCTCTCGTTGCTCCCCACCACCATTTCCAGAAGATTCCTTGTGTAAAAACCTTGCTCCTGTGGGGGCTGCAGGGGTCAAAGGAGTCAAGGCCGTTGACAAAGGAAGGTGGAGGATGCCACTATGGCATCCAGACTGTAACAGGGAAGCAAGTTAAGACAGGAGCACCTCCTGGGGGAAAACAGAGGCCAAACAGAGGCTGGCTGTGGGCACGGAGATCAGAGACGATGGTGTAGAGGTGAGGGAGAAATAGGCATAGCAGGGAAGGTCAGAAAGTGGGACATTCACATTTCAAAGGCAAACAGGTCTGGGCATAGGTGACGAAATCAGGTGTGCCCCAGGAGGGGCTGACATCAATGGTGCAGGACAGAGGGCAGGGGGCAGTCTAGGTGGAAGGGATTGGTTGTGCCAAGAAACAAAGCCAGATGCCTACTGGCTCAGTTTTGAAATCAATGTTACTGAGATGTAATTAACGTACCATACAATTTTGCCTTTTTTTTTTTTTTCTTTGAGACAGTCTTACTCTGTCGCCCTGGGTAGAGTGCAGTGGCGTCATCGTAGCTCACTGCAACCTCCAACTCCTGGGCTCAAAGTGATCCTCCTGCCTCTCAGCCTCCTGAGTAGCTGGGACTACAGGCACAAGGCTAATTTTTCTTTTTTAGGTAGAGACGGGGTCTTGCTCTTGCTCAGGCTGGTCTCGAACTCCTGAGCTCAAGCAGTCCTCCCACCTTGGCCTCCCAGGGTGCTAGGATTACAGGCGTGAGCCACCTCACGTGGCCCACTCCAGCCTTTTAAAATGTACAGTTCAGTGGTTTTTAAATATTCACAGAGTTGTGCAACCATCACCACTCTCTAAGTCTTGAACATTTTTATCACCCCATAAAGAAACCCTAGAGTCTGTAAAATTTAGATTCAGTCAAAAGGCCACACTCAAGGATCCAGAGGCCACATATGGCCCCAACGCCACAGGTTCCCCACCCCTGCCCCAGACCCATTAGCAGTCACTCGCCATTCCCCTTCCTTCAGCCCCTGGCAACCACTGATCTGCTGTCTCTATGGATTTGCCTGTTCTGGACATTTCATAGAAATAGAATCACACAATACGTGACTTTTTGTGACTAGCTTCTTTCTCTTAGCATAATGGTTTCAAAGCTCATCCATGCTGTAAGATAAATCAGTATTGCTTTTTGTGGCTGAATAATATTCCATTGTATGTATGTACCATAATTTCTTTATCCACTCATCTACTGATGGACATCTTGGGTTGTTTCTACCTTTTGGCCATTGTGAATAATGCTGCTATGAACATTCATGTACAAGTCTCTATGTGAACATATATTTTTGTTTCTCCTGGGTATGTAGCTAGTAGTGGAATTGCTGGGTCGTATGGTGACTCCTCAGAAGGTTACTGCCAGACTGTCTTCCACAGCAGCTGCACCATTTTACCTTCCTACTGGCAGTGTAGGTGGCTTCCTACTTCTCACCCTCCCTGACACATTATCGTCTCCTTTAAATTCTAGCCACCTCACTGGGTGTGAAATAGGATCTCTTAGTGGTTTTGATTTGCATTTCTCTAATGACTAATGGTGTTGAGCATCTTTTTAGGTGCTTACTGGCCATTTGTCTATCTTCTTTAGAGAAATGTCTATTCAGATCCTTTGCCCATTGTTTGATTGGCTTATCTCTTTATCTTTAAGTTGTAAAAGTTCCTTATAATAGTCTGGATATTGCACCCTTATCAGATATATGGTTTACAAATATTTTCTCCCACTCTGTAGGTTGTCTTTTCACTTTCTTGATTGTGCCCTTTGTTGTACAAAAGTGTTTTATTTTGATGAAGTTCAGTTGACCTGGTTTTCTTTTGTTGCTCATGCTTTTGGTGTCATAGTTAAGGAACCGTTGCCATATCCAGGGTCATGAAGCTTTACCCCTGTTTTCTCCTAAGAGTTTTCTAGTTTTAGCTCTTACACATCAGCCTATGATCCAATCCTATGATCCAGTTAGTTCTTGTGTATGGTGTGAGGTGGGGTCACTCTCTGGCACACGGATGTATACACATAGGTCTGCTTGTCCCTGTACCATTTGCTGAAGAGACTCATCTTCCCCTCAGTGGCTCATTTTTGACTTTCCACTGTCTCTTCCACTCCCTGCCACCCACCCTCCTCATACTTCACAGACTCGGAGGCCATGAAGAAGGCAGCCTTGGAGAAGAGAGAGGAGGAGCTGGTGAGTGAGCGCACAGAAGCCTTCACAATCGCCCGCAACCTCCTCACAGCAGCTGCAGATGCCATTGAGCGGATCATGTCATCGTACAAGGAGGTACTCTCCCCGGCCCAGCCCCCACTCTTGCCATGCCCCCTCCCCACGGCTGGCAGGGGCTGAGCCAGGTTGCCCTCCCCACAGGTGACAGAACTGGCTGGCTACACAGCCCGGGTTCACGAGATGTTCCAGGTATTTGAAGATGTCCAGCACTGTCGTTTTAAGAGGTCTGGGGAGCTGGAAGATGCTCAGGCCGGCTCTGGGGCCATGGTACAGTCTGGTATCCACGTGGAAGGGCCCCTGAAGATCCAAGGTAAGGTCGTCTCCTCCCTGTGCAGCACCTCTTCTCATCCCTGCCTTTCTACTGCAGGTGCCTGACTTGCTGCCCCAGCTCCTCCCATTCATCCCCACCCCGACACTTAGGGACCACTGTGCAGCCCCGGCCCATCCCAGTCCAACCGCGAGGGGACGGCTGCCCAGCAGGGTCTTTGAGGACTTCTGCCAGGTTGAACTGGGCCCCTGGAAAAGGTTTCTGGGGAGAGGTGCAGAGCCTTCTTTCCCAGAGAAGTCACTGCTGGCCAACATGCTGAGTTGCCCTCCTGAGGGCCCTGGCCTGGATTATTCATTGAAAAAAAGTGGGATGTGGTCCCTGAGTGTAGGGGATCACTCACCCACATAGGGCAACAAGAGAAAGGTCAAGTTCACATGCAGTGTGCTGGGAGGGGAGGGCTGCATAGCAGGAATAGAGACTTGATGCCTCGGGTTCCAGAGGACCAGAGGTTGGCAGCCTGGAGTGCAGTAGTAGACATGGGGAGAGGGATTTAGCTTGTTGGAACACCTGGCTGTGTTCTCAAGGGGCCCTGGACTGCAGGATGCCTATTGAGCATCTACTGGCATGCTATTGGGGGCAGGTAAGCCTGTACCCGGGGGCACACAGAACCCACCAGAAGGCAGAGGGAGTGCTGCTGGTCCCTCTCCTCCCTCCTCGCGTTCTCTCTGCAGGCCAGGTGGTGGATGTGGAGCAGGGGATCATCTGTGAGAACATCCCCATCATCACGCCCACAGGAGAGGTGGTGGTGGCCAGCCTCAACATCAGGGTAGGTCTAGTGGGGGAGGGGCACGTGACCCGGAAATGCTGACCGGGCTGGGCTGAGCAGACAGGGCCAGGGTGCCTGGCCGTCCACAGCTGCAAGCCTCAATCCTTGACTTCTCACCTGCTTGTGCTGGCAGTAGTCATTGTCCCCAGATCTACGTGGCAGGTGGGCCAAGGTCAAGGTAAGAGACCAGCGTGTCTCTATTTGTTCTGGGGCAATAGAGTCAAGGCTGATAAAAGAGACTAGGGATTACCAGGATTGGTCAAGGGTCACCCAAGTGTTCCTGGTCCTATCGTCTGTCACCAACTCCCCACGCTCCTGAGAAAGCCAAGACTTGGAATGGCTCCAGCCATTCCACCAACCTGGGCCCCTTTGCAGAGGGTGGGGGGAGCAAGGGGCTGAGGGGCTGGGTCAGCAGGAAAGAAAGCAGAGAAGAGGTGAGAGGAGGGGTACGTGGGGCTTCAGGGGCCAGGCCTGTGCACTTACCCCAAGCAGCATAATGCAGTGGTGTGCCCTTGTCGCCCCTAACAGTACTCATTCAAGGGGTGACGGAGGAGCAGCCGGTAGCTGGCAGATGTGAGGTGGAGGTTCCCAGGCTGGCCTCAGGGAAGTATAGGCGGGCAAAGGCAGCACAGCCCCAGTGAGCAGGGCACCAGGCGCTGCCCTTGGGAGGTAGCAGTCATGTGGCTGTGTTAGTACCCAAAAGCTGCCCTAACCCAGTAGCTTTAACACCAGAATGGACTCTCCCAGTTTTGGTGGCCAGAAATCTGTGATCGAGGTGTCAGCAGGGTGGGTTCCTTCTGAGAACCGTGAGGGAGAATCTGTTCCAGGCCTCTCCCCCAGGTTCTGGGGGTTGCTGGCCACCTCTGGGGCTCCTTGGCTGCTGCCACATCGCCCGACTTCTGTCTCTGTCTTCACATGGCATTCTCCCTCTGGGTGTGTCTGTGTCCAAATGTCCCCTTTTTATAAGGACACTAGTCATATTGGATCAGGGGCCCACCCTACTCCAGTATGACTTTGTGTGAATTTAATTCATTACCTCTGCAACAACCCTATTTCCAAATAAGGTCACACTCTAAGGTACTGGAGATTAGGGTTCCAATGTATGTATTTGGGGGCACACAATTCCACCCATAACATTGCCCGACGTAAGCCAAAGGCCACAACCTCAGAACCTCCCAGGAGCCCTGTGCATAGTGTCGTTACTGTGGATGTCACAGAGACTAAGAGAGGGAAGGGGCTAAGGGTGGCAGTGGTAGTGGTGGTGGCCTGGGCAATCTCTGATTCCATGGCCTGTGCTCTCCCCTGCCCCCTCCTCCCTGCATGCCATCCGCCTCCAACAGGCTGGTATTTTTCCTACAATAAGCATTTCCCTAACTCCAGTGGGGATAACGTAATTGGTGAACTGGGGGACATGAGGTCCTTGATGCTGAGCTCAGGGCCACAGTGGCATCTCTGTGGCACCCTAGCACTCATGAAGGCAGAGGGGGGGATGGGGGCAGAGAAACTGGCAGTGGGGCTTGTACTCTAAAGTCTAGAACTGTAAAGAAAGCACCTTTCAGGGCATTTCCTACGGAGGGCTGAGACTCGACCCTGAGCCTGGATTCCCAGTAAAGTGGAAGGCAAATGGGATGGAAGGTGACACTGTCTTGGAACATACCCATTCATTCAGTTGTGGCAGAATAGGCCCTTCCTCTTGTGCTGGCCCTGTGTTCTTTGAGCATGTTAGGGCCTTTGGGGACAGGGCCAGGTCTTGGCCATTTCCCCGTGTCCCAGGCCACACATTTACTTAGGGCTCTGGACACCGGAACGCATCCCTCAGGCACTACAGTCCCCTTACCAAGAGGACAAGAAGGGCCAACCCGCCAGCCTTGGGCATTAGGAGCTTTCTGAGGCTGGGAAGGAGGCCGAAGGGTGCAGGCAGGGGCCCACGCCCTCCAGGTGCCATGGTCTACTGCCTCCGCAGGTGGAAGAGGGCATGCATCTGCTCATCACAGGCCCCAATGGCTGCGGCAAGAGCTCTCTGTTCCGGATCCTCGGTGGGCTCTGGCCCACGTATGGGGGTGTGCTCTACAAGCCCCCACCCCAGCGCATGTTCTACATCCCCCAGAGGTGAGAAGACCTGGGGCCACCAGAGGGGCCTGCCAGGGGGGTGGCGGGGAGTAGAGCCTTATGCCCTGTCTCTTCCTACCTGTGCAATCGGAGGTGGCCTCCATCAGTGGCCCAGGAAATGGTGGAGAAGCAGCACCTCAGGAGAGCCAGGGGGGCTACGGCACCTGCTCCCTCCAGCGCCACCCCAATCTGCTTACCTGACCATTTCAGATTTGTGTGGAGTGTGTGTGTGCATACATGCCTGCAGAGACATTGTGGCATGTGTGCATGCGCCCTGTGTGCATGTGTGTGCACGCATGTGTCAGCATGAGTATGTGGGCACGTGCTGGTGTAAAGGGTGCACATGGGCGTGGTGTGTGGACACACAGCTTTCTCATAGGCCCTACATGTCCGTGGGCTCCCTGCGTGACCAGGTGATCTACCCAGACTCAGTGGAGGACATGCAAAGGAAGGGCTACTCAGAGCAGCACCTGGAAGCCATTCTGGACATTGTGCACCTGCATCACATCCTGCAGCGGGAAGGAGGTAGGAGGTGGGGTGAATGCCCTTTGTCCCGAGACTCTGATGGGGAACCTGCTGCCGCCCCTGACCTTTCCCCCTTGGCCCCCAGGGGATGAAGATGATCTCAACATCCAGGAGCCCAAAGTGCTAGGTGCCTCTGAGACCTGCCTACCAGGGAGGACTGGCAGTAAATAGGTGGCCCCAGGTGGCATGAGTGCACTAGGGAAGGGGGCATCTAGCAGGGCCACTCACCTCATTGGGGGGCCTGGTACACCCTCTCCCAGAGAAGAGAGGTCTGAGCTAAGACCTGCGGAATGCCAAGCAGTCATGCTGTCCGGAAACCAAGGGACAGTAGGGTCAGCTGGGCTTGGGGGCAGGGAGGGGCTGGCTCATGGAGGACCCTCTGGACCAGGTGGGAACCTGGGCTTTCCTTGAGAGGGATCAGAAAGAAGCAGCCCTGGAAGGCTGTAGGTAGGGAAGTGACAGGTCAGTTTTGCCTTTGAGCAAGATGACCTGGTTCCATTGTGGAGGACAAGCCATGGGGCGGTGGCAGGGGCAGCCAAGCAGGGGAGTGCAGGTGTGTGGGGGTGGCCAGGAGCGTGGTGGGGGCGGGGGGTAGAGGCAGAGGGGACACTGAGCCAGAGCCCCCTGGAGGGACGTACAGGCTGGTGGCAAGGAAAGGTGTTGTGTCCCTCCCCATTGCTTGTCTGTAGTGTCCATTGCGCCTGGAGGGAGAGAGGAGGGGAGGCTGATCCAGCTGTGGGCCAGAATGGAGGGTGTGTCCAATTTTCTTAGTGAAATCTGAGCATCAGGGTTCTGCTTTCAGCCCCCACCACTAGGTGCAAGATGACTGTGAGCAGAGACCTCACCTCTCTGAGAGTCCCTTCACCTGTAGGAGAGAGGGGCTAGGTTCAATTTCTCCCTCAGGGCAGCATTGAAAGAAGTAACTCCTGGAAGGGCCCATCGTGGGTTGTCACCTGCCCGTGCCAAAAGGAAGGGACAGGGGTGGTGAGGTCAGTGGAATAGCCCCTGGCCTGGCTTTTTTTGTTCCTGCTGCCCTTGGCCTGGGAGTGCACCCTCTTCCTGTCCTCTGTGGCATCCCTGGATACCCAGGGCTTGTGGCCAACCACCACAACGTGTTAGGATTGAGTTCAGCTGTGAGGAACAGCACTGTGCCTCCCCCCAGTAGTGGCTTAAATCACTCATGACCTTATCCTACTGTGCTGTAAAAGTCCCAAGAGACACAGGCCACAGTTGGTGGGGTCACCCCTGCTCTGTGAAGACTCTGCTATGTGTGGCCTCCATTCCCAAAGTCACCTCATGATCCAGGATGGCTGCTGCAGCCATCACATCCACATCCAGGCTGTAGGATGGACGAAGTGAGGAGAAAGGGGCAAAGAAATGCCTTCTGTCTTTTAAGGAAAGTTCCAGAAGCTGCCACATGTGTTAACACTTAAACACTTATACCCCATTGGCCAGAATTTAGTCACATGATCACACCTCACCATAAGGCAAGCTAGGAAGTGTGATCTTTATTCTGAGTGGCCACGTGCCCTGCCAAAACTTCTAGTCATGTGAGAAAGCAGAAAGGATAATAGGCGAGGAGGAGCTGTTTCTGCCATGCTGTCCTGGTGAACCACCCTGCTCACCTGCTCATTCATACAGCCCACCTTAGCCTCGCCAAGGTGCTAGCACCAGGCAGTGGAAGGAGGCCCAGCCCGCAGGTGAGGACCCTGTGTTCTGGGGGACTGCTGCAGCCGTCGCTGGGGCTGTCTGCAAGGCTGTCTGCTCCCACTGAAGGAGTGTGGGCTGGCTCTTCACTAGCACCCCGTTAGGTCCTGTCTGAGTTTCCTGTGGCTGCCATAACAAAGTCCCACAGATGGGGAGCTTAAATAGCAGAAATGGATCATCTCACGGTTCTGGAGGCTACAAGTCCAAGATCAAGGTGTCGGCAGGGTTGGTTCCTTCTGAGGGCTGTGAGGGAAGGCTGTGTTCCAGACCTCTCACCTGGGCTTGTAGATGGCCGTCTTCTCCCTGTGTCTCTTCATATTGTCTTCCCTCTATTTGTCTCTGTGTCCTAATTTCCCCTTTTTATAAGGACACAGCCATATTGGATTAGGGTCCACCCTAATGACCTCATCTTAACTTGATCATCTCTGTAAAGACCCTGTATTTCCAAATAAGGTCACGTTCTAAGGTACTGGGGTTAGGACTCCAACATATCTTTTTTGGGGGAACAAAATTCCAGTCCAAACTCTTTCAATTATTAAAATATCATAGGCTGGGTGCGATGGCTCATGCCTGTAGTCTCAGCTACTTGGGAGGCTGAAGCAGGAGGATCACTTGAGCCCAGGAGTTGGAGGTTACAGTGAGCTGTGATGACGCCAGTGCACTCTAGCCTGGGTGACAGAGTGAGACCATGTCTCTTAAAAAAAAAAAGTATCATAGATACACAAGGACACAGAGTCTAAGCATGCAGCTGACTTGTTTCCCCAGCTCTGCTGAGCGAGCTTGGGCCCTCCCTGCCCCCCACCCTGGGACTGGCCTCCTGCAGCCCCAGCCCTTGTTGAATTGAGCAGAGCCCCTTACCCCCTGCCCAGGTTGGGAGGCCGTGTGTGACTGGAAGGACGTCCTCTCAGGGGGCGAGAAGCAGAGAATTGGCATGGCCCGCATGTTCTACCACAGGTGAGCCCTTGGAGTTGGCTTTCTTAACCCAGGGTAGGCCAGCTCCCTCAGGCCCAGGGAGCCCTCCAGAGCCAGCAGGCACTCCCAGGAGGCTGGGTGTGGGAGCCGAGGAGCCTGCTCAGGGAGGTGTGCTCTCTGGGGTTCCCTGGAGGAGGAAAGTAGCTGCCCTTAGGAGGCCTGGGCACAGCAGGGCCGTGGGCCACAAGGAGCAGGCCAGGAACCCTGCAAGGTTGGGCCCAGGCTGGAGCTGGCCTATGGTGTTGGGCAATGGAGGGTCCACAGACTTTCCCACTCGGCCCCCAACCCTCAAGGCCCAAATATGCCCTCTTGGATGAATGTACCAGCGCCGTGAGCATCGACGTGGAAGGCAAGATCTTCCAGGCAGCCAAAGACGCTGGCATCGCCCTGCTTTCCATCACCCACCGGCCTTCCCTGTGGTAGGCGCCCTCTCTTCCAGCCTGGAGTTGGGGGGAACATGCCATCCTGGGGGAGGAGGGCGGCCGGGCAGCCCAGCAGGTGGCTCCTGCTGAGCACTTTTGCCTGCCTCCCTGTCCCTCTCCCTCTCCTGGCCAGGAAGTACCACACACACTTGCTACAGTTCGACGGGGAAGGCGGCTGGAAGTTCGAGAAGCTGGACTCGGCCGCCCGCCTAAGCCTGACTGAGGAGAAGCAGCGGCTGGAGCAGCAGCTGGCAGGCATTCCCAAGATGCAGCGGCGCCTCCAAGAGCTCTGCCAGATCCTGGGCGAGGCTGTGGCCCTGGGGCAGCCACCGGCACCCAGCCTCCAAGGCCCAGGTAGTGGCCTCCAGGGTTCCTCCACCTGACAGAGGGCCCCTGCCCCTCAGCCCTTGCCCCCTCCCAAGCTCTTGGAACACATGAAGGAAACAGAAGCACCCACCTGTGTACCTGCCCTGCATGCCCTTCCCTCCTCCTGGGCCTCCTGGCCAGCCAACCCTCCCCTGTGTCCCCTGCCCTCAGGCAGTTAGACATGGAAGGTAGCACCCTGCTTCCTGCCCGAAGCCTGCCCTCACCCTGGGGGCTGTACCACGATAACTGTACCCTGTTTGGGGCAGCGAGTCCTTTACTTTTCTCTGGGGAAAGAGCTTGGGGCTCAGGGAGGCCCCCACACTGACCCCACACCAGTGCAGCTGAGCAAAGTCTGTGCCAAGCCACCTCCCTCCTAAGACTCAAGTCCCCATTTTTCCCTCCTCTTCAGTCCCTTGAAGACCATATAGTCCATCCCCCCAGGGTGGCCAGCTGAGGCTCCCGACCCACGGGATGCCCTTCCTGCCGTAAAAGCGGCCAGATGGGATGCCTAGTGAGACAGAGCCCTTTGTCTGCATCCTCTTCCCCCTGCCAGTAGTCCTGAAGAGCCCTCACGAGAAAGAACTGCACAGCATTGCCTACCAAGTGATGACAAGAACGCAGCCCTAGCCCTCTCCCTTTCTACAGCCTAATTTATTGGATTCCTGTTTGTAGCCATCTCGATGGCCAATGTGAGTACCTGCCAGCAGGGGAGGCAGCCCAGCCTCTGAGTCCCGCGGGCCCTGGCTTCCACTGGTTCCAAACCCAGCCCCTGGGCAGCTGTCACCCTGCCAGCCCACACTGCCAGCCACCACTGGGAGGCATGGGCCTCTGCTTGCCAACCGGGAGCAAGGGCACCATGTTCCCAGCTCAGTGCCAAAGAGGGGTCAGCCAGGTAGCTGTCTCTGCAGAGCCAGTCCTTGCCCAAGAGGGAGACCCCACTGCCGCCGTGTGCCTTTCCCGGGCCCTCAGTCTCCTCAGTAAAAACCTCCCGTGGAAAACACAACCCTGCCTCCCTGCCTCGATGTCTGGGGGGAGTAGGTTGCCTGTGGGGAAAATGGTGAGTTTGGGAAAGGAGTAGGCCTGACCACCAAGCCCCTTAGGGGGAGAAATCACCTCAGCCGCCGCCCCCCACCCTACCTGAAGACATGGTCTTAGGACCTAGATGGGTTTCACGTGGTGGGGAGGCGGAACCAGTGACAACATTGCATAAAAATATTGGCTGAGCCTGAATAGGACTCTGAGTCTGGTGCTGGGGTAGGGGACCACTGCCTGGTCCCTGCATGAGGGGCTTTGAGAAAGGGACTGGGAAAAGCTGGCGAGCCACCAAGTAGGGGTGAGGGGGAGCACAGAGGAGGAAGACTGCTTCTAGACCTTCTAGGAAGAGGGACCTGCTTGTGCAAAGGCGCAGGGGTGAATCAGGAGCAAGATGCCGAGTGCAGGGGCAGGGAGGGGCTGGGCCGGCAGGCCATGCAGGGCACATGGAAGAGCCTGCACTTAGCCCGGAGGCCACAAGAGTCTTCAGCAATGCGGAAGCATCAAGTTCTGCCCAGAGCAGGCCGTGCGGCTACGTGTGCAGGGTGGGTGCTAGGAGTGGGAGCGGCGCCGCAGCATGGCAGGCCCAGCGCGCCCACCAGCTTCGGAGCCCAGAGAACAGCTGTTCCGACCTTCACGCACGGAGGATCGCAGCAGCCAAAGGGTGGGAGCAGCCCAAGTGCCCATGGACATGAATGGACAAACAAAATGTGGCCTGTCACACAATGGAGTAGCACTTGGCCATAACAAGGAATGAAGCACTGGCACAGACTACAGCGTGCAGGAACTTGAGACTTCGTGCTCAGGGAGAGATGCCAGACACAGAATGCTGCATAGTGTGTGATCCCGTTTCTATGAAATGTCCAGAACAGGCAAATCCATAGAGACAGGAAGCAGATCAGGGGGTGCCAGGGGCTGGGGGAGGGGAATGGGGAAGGACTGCTTGATGGGGACAGAGTTTCCTTTTGGGGCAAAGAAAATGTTCTGGAATTAGAAGTGATGGCTACACAACATTGTGCATGGACTAAATGCCACTGAATTGTGCACTTTAAAGGGATTTATTTTGTGTTATCTGAATTTCACCTCAAAAAATAGAGAAATGATAGGTGATTGATAGATGGATAGATGGATGGACAGATGATAGAAAAATAATAGACTGATAGGTGATATTGATAGATACATGATAGATATATAGATAGATGATAGATGATTGATAGACATGGTAGATGATAGAAAAATGGGTGACAGGAAGATAGATGGCTAGATTGATAGATGATTGGTTGCAGATAGATAAATGATAGACATAGGTAGAGTGATAGATGATAGATAGAGGATAGCGTAGATCGATAAATGGCTGATAAATGAGAGAGAAAGAGAAAGAGAGAGAAGGGAGCAGGGCCCTTGCAGCGGCCTAGGCAAGACAAGCTGAGGCCTGAAGTCCCAGGCGATTCAAGCAGTTAGAAGGATTCAACAGGTGTGGGGGCAGCAGGGGGGAGCGGCAAGGTGGCCCCTGGGTTTTGGGTTGGAGGGCTGGCCAGCGACAGTGCCCCTTGGCAGAGAGGCAGCACCAAGCAAGGGGCACCCCCGGGGATGGTATGCAGGCAGTTGGCATTGGACCTGGAGCTCCTCAGTGAGGTGTGGGCCACAGAGGCAGATGGCAGTTGACATTTCAGTGTAGACAGCCAGAGGGTGCTCTTGGTCTCTCATTTGGGAGTTGGGGTATAGACTGCATTTTATGCACATTTTAAGGTTAGGATTTGTTCCTGATCCAGGAGAGGTGGAAGATTTGGAGGACAGGGAGTTTTTCCTCCATCTCGTCCCAAGATTGTGCAGGTCGTCCATACCTCATAACAAATCCCTTTTTTTTTTTGAAAGTTGCATAGCTGGAATGGTTTTGTGGTCTGCCACCAAGCCCTATTTGATACAGATGGACAGAGACATAGCAGGCAAACACTGTCCAAAAGGAAGCCAGTGGAGAGAAGGTAATATTGGACAGAGTAGGTGTCAGGGCAAAATCATTATTAGGGATACAAGAGGTTGCTGCATAATGATGAATTATTCATTCAGAAGTGTTAACCCTTCTGAACTTGTGTGCACCTGCCTAATGAGAGAGGCTCGAATGAATATAAACCAAAAAAGTAGCAGGAAAATGGGCAATTAATAAATTAGTAATTTCTCCACAATAAATTATACCATCTCTCACTGGAATTGATAGTTCAAGCAGACAAAATTAGTAAAAATATAGAAAAATTGAACAAGCTTGATTTAATGGACGTCCAAAAACTAGAGACTACACATTCTTTTCAAGTTCATCTTGAACATTTACTAAACTCACCATATCCTAGGCCACAAAACAAGTCTCAACAAATAGTGAAAGAATTAGTATCACATGGAGCATGTTTTCCATGCAATAAAATAAAATCACAAATCAGTAACAAAACTAAAATTAAGGCCTCCCATATGTGTGGAAATTTAAATTTAAAAACACTTCCAAATAATTCATTGGTCCAAGAAGAATTATAATGAAAATCTAAAAACACTTAGAACTGAACGACAATGAAAACACTACAGACAAAACGGATAGCCTTAAAACCAGTAAGACGAGGGCCAACTCAGGAAGTTTTTCTAACCACAAAGGAATAAACCCAGAGAAAGTAGAAAGAAGGAAATCACAAAGACAGCAGAAATTAATGACATGGAAAAAGAAAGATCAACAACACCAAAAGTTGTTTTTTGAAAGTGGTAAAACAGACACACATGTAGCAAGAATGAAAGGAGAGAAAATACAAATAAACAGTAGGAAGGACAAAGGGATCTACACACGGGCACCACGGGAGCTTGGACACATGCATGGCCTTTGCTTCTCCTCCAAACACCACTAACAAGAGAGCAGAGGGATTATAGAGTTCACAAGAGGAAACTAGAGGAGCACCTACCAGGAAAATTTCAGAAGCCGGAAAACAAGTGGAGCAGTGATCACTGATTTAGGAGATCACAGCAAACTACGGAAAAGCTTAGCACTTCCTGCCTTGGAAGATGGATTTGTTCAAGATGAGGGTCCCGTGTTTCCTCTTAGGGAAAACACAGTCTATACTTCTGTGAATTAAAATTAAATAAAAGGCTCCCCGCCCCCCCCCCCCCCCCCCCCCGCCGGCTGACTGAATGGAGCCCCTCCTGGCCAAGAGGGTATCCTAAAACTAAATTGTATGCCAGGAGGAGGAGGTCAGACATGCCTCACCATACCACCCTCCCTTCTTGGAGATATCCTTTGTAACTCATCAACAGGCCTAAGGCCATGCAAGACAAACCTGCAGGTCCCCAATTTACACAACAAATATATGTCCAGTGACTTGTCTCTTATCTAAAACATTCCAAGCCTTTAGACAAAGCTTCACTTTTTTAAGCCAATTATAAGTCAAAGACTCTTTAAACCCACCTATAACCTGTAAGCACACCCCCCCCTTGGAGATGGCCTGCCTTTTCGGGCCAAACCAATGTATACCTTCCATGTATTGATTTATGACTTTACCTGTAACCTCTATCTCCCTAAAATGTATAAAACCAAACTGTAACCCAACCACAGCAAGTCCACTTGCTCAAGGCTTCTTGGGCATGGCTCCAGGTCATGGTCCTCAAATTTGGCTCAGAATAAACCACTTTAAAATTATTTTACAGAGTTCGGCATCTTTTCCGTGGACACTTCAATGAAGAATATTCTGTTATTAAGCCCCCATTGCCAGATATGGAGAATATTTAAGGTGACTCCAGAATATTTTTCCAGGGGGGGTGGGGAAAATTAAAAAATAAAATAAAATAAAATATTTTTCCAGAAAACAGTCCAGGTTCTACCTGCGTTGGTGGTCCCCACGAAGCTCTCTATGCAGCTGGTGAGAGGTGGCCTTTCATCTTAGGGCATCAGGTCTCCAGAAGCTTCATCAGTGTTTCTCTATGGCTCCAGTGGCATTCAGAGCTGACGAATGATCAGTGTATGCAAAAAGAAGTCCCTCAGGGTATCAGCAGTGCCTGAATGTCAGCCCTGGGAGAAATTGCCTCAATGTTTATCTGTAAAATTAGAGCATCAAATGAGATAAACTCTCCTGCTTTATCAGCTCCCTGATTCCATTAGGTTTGGTTGATCCAGACCAGGGCCAGCATAAGAGCCAAACCCAAACCTGCTCTTCGGGGATTTACCTCTTTCCCCTTCTCTTACATATCTGCTGCGTCACTAGCCTATGAGCTTCAGAGGACAAAGGAGCATGTCTCTTCATCTTTAAAACCCTTGAGAATTGCACAATACATGGTATAGAGTACATGCTCAGTGAGTGTTCTTTGCATTTCAATTTTGAAAAAAAGATCATGAACTATGATTGGTTGTGTCTTCTGATTAAACCTCACGCCCATGGAGCCAATCGCCTCTACCTGCAATGCCCCCACAGACCAGAAATCAAACTAGTCACCATCTCTTTCCAACCTGGCTTCTTTTCTGACTTCCTTTCAAGTGCCCAAGCAGAACTGTGGGGGTCATCTTAAACCCTCTATCTCCCTTGTCCTTCACTATCCCACCATCCCATGTCCTACTGACTCAGTTCCAAAAGCCCCTCTCATTCGACACTGAATCCTCAGTGCCTAATAGAACAGTGCCTGACATGGGAGGTGCACAATGACTATTAGTTGAATAAAAGAATGATGTTATTTAGGATGTTTGTGGAATCTCATATGCTGACCATCTTCAGTAATGCAGTGAATCATCCATCATCTGTTTGGAATGGTCTAAATCTACAGCCAGAGAGAAGGTAGAACGTGCTATGTGATTCTGCATATTTCTTGCCAGTGTTCTAACTTCATTGTCTAAAAGAGTAGTCTTTACACTGGGATACATGTCCCCTCAGAGGTATGTGAAGACTCTCTGGGGCGTGCTCAGCATGGATGGTCCCAAGGAGCCAATATCCTGCCAATATCCTTTGCACTTGTGCTCTGACCTAAAGGTGCCCAGTGCCCTTTCCCACAAACCTGACCCCAATTGACAAGACAAGGGCATTGCACCATGATATGCTGCCTGACAGGGTAAAAGGCTTCCAGGCATCAGGAAAAGAAGCCATTTGAAATATTGCTTCCTTTAACCAAGCTAACATCTCCACCTCTGCATTTCAGGAAGAGATATATGTCCAACAGAATTGTAGTTTCATACATAATAATTATCAAAATTGTGTTGCTCTGCTCAATTATATACTAGCCAAACTTGTATCAATTATGCCATCCAGATTAAATTTTTTAACATATAGGGGAAAATGTGGTGGGAGACAGCCAGCAGCAGATGTGGGTTTGCACAAGAGTTAGAGGCACCAGATATCTCAGAAAACAATGTCAGGGTGAGAGGTAGGTGCAGAACAAGAGGATTGATTGAAAGTCTGCATAAGAAGTTGCTAGATGCACACATCTCTGCCCTGCCTTGTGCAGAAGACCAGAGGTAGAACAGAAGGTCTGTGGAAATGCAAATTAAAGTCACAGTGAAATATCCTTTTACGGAGGGGGAGAAAAATGGTAGTCTGATAGCGTCCTCCCACCGCACCGCTCCCAGGGAAGGAGGTGAAAAATGCCAGCGGCTGCCTGCGAGCACGGACCGCTCACTCCGAAAACAGCATTGTGAATTACAGAGAAACAACACCGAATGCCCAGCCCAAGAAAACAGGTACAAAATTTTCACAAAGATCGGAGGGCGCACGGAGCACAATAGAGCCCAGAGCGCGGGAAGGACACACTCGCCAGGTCGGCGCAGCACAACCTGCCCCCCAAGCGGTTACGCAGCTCCCCATCCACTCAGTCAGGGACAAGCCCAGAGTTGGGGCAGAGTGGTTGCACAAGACAACAGACCCTGTGGAGTTGGAGTAATCACGAAAGCCAAACACAACCCTCAGCTGCAGTATACAGAGACCGCGCAGGGCTGGGGATCACACTGGGCGGAGATTCAGTTTCCCGGGACAGTGCGCGGGAACCTGCAGACCAGCACTGCGCCACTAGAAGTCAGCGGGACTGAGCCCAGGAGTTTAACGGAGAGCGGGACACGCCCTTAGAGGCAGATAGCGACTGCTGCTGTGGCCGGCGGAGAAAAACTGCGCTCCTGGCGCCATCGGAGCCCGGCTGTGCGCCAGGCTGGCGGCGGCCGCCATCTTTACAGCCGCCCGCGCGGAGCCGTGAGCCGCGTCTCTAGCTCCGCCCCGCCCCGGCCCGGGGCTCTTCTGCTGGGGCGAGACAGGCTTTGCCTGTGGTGGCCAGGGACAGCTGCATCCGTGGGTTCCAGGTGGGACGAGATCCCGGAACTGTAGCGGAGGGACTTTTGGGTATTGGAAACAGTTTACAGCTCATCCATCTGGTTCCGCTACCCCGGCTCTGGCCTCCGACAAGTCCGCTCCGTGTCGGTCCTAGTGCCCGCCCCTCAGGTCCCAGCCCTCCTGTAACCCAGAGATCGCTCATTTTGAAGGTTGCTGGCCATAGTGACTCATCTGGTGTAACTGCTGGTTCTCATGACAACCAAATACCTCAAGAGCCACAGGCTGAACCAGAGCAGCTCCCCATAATCCTGCCCACTTCAATAGGGAATTTCGCGCCATCCAAGAGCGCTTCCAGCGGCCACTCCCCCTCCCCGTGGGAACATCCCCCCAGTGGAGACTGCTGGGGATAGAGACGGCCACCCGCCTCGCCTTGGGGTCCAGTGGTGGAAAAGGGGTGCACAATTGGAGATCCCCCTATCAACCAGTATCACGCGGAGACGCACATCAGAAGGGCAGACACACGTGGCTAGATAAGCAACCTCTGAGCTGTGTAGAATTTTCCCAACTCAGCTCTCACACTGCAGCCAAAAGAAATCGTGTTTCTACCTGCACCTCAGGAGGAGCAGGGTCAAAGTAACCCCTAGGAGCTACAAGGCCCCTCCCAAAGCACGGGGCTTTTGCATACCCCAACTGGGGGATCAGAGTCTGCCACGGACATAACAGAATACCTAGCTAATAGGGAGCTGTGGACTAATATCCTCAAGTAAAATTCACTAGCTTAGAGCCCAAGCTGGGAGGTCATTCTCACCACACTCCACTGGGAAGAGGAGAAGACAACAGGCCAGAGATAACTCATGATCCACCAAACTTGCAAAAATATACCTAAGGCAATACAGGCCACTACTTCTCTCCCTGGCTTTGCCAAGGAACGAAAATTGTGGGCCTGGAGACAGGGCCATAAACTAGCTCTAACACCCCCAGCTCTCGACCAAGAGGCCAGATGAGAAAAAACCAGCGAAAGAACTCAGGGAACATGAAAAATCAGAGTGAAAAGTCACCCACAAAAGAAACCATCAGTTCCTCAGCAATGGATACCAACCCAAATGAAATGGGTAGAATGACAGAAGAGAAATTTCGTTTATGGATTATAAGAAAGCTCAATGAAATTCAAGAGAAAATTGAATCCCAGCACAAAGAAACCACAAGAAAAATGCAAGAAATGAATGAAAAATTCTCCAAAGAAATAGAAATATTACGGAAAAATCAAATAGAAATCCTAGAAATGAAAGAAACATTCAAGGATCTACAAAACACAGTGGAAAGCCTTAAGAATAGGCTGGACCATGCAGAGGAAAGAATTTCAGAGCTAGAAGACAGCTCCTATGCGCTAAATAAATCAGCCGAAGAGAAAGAACACAAAAACAAGAGGCAGGAAAAAAGCATACAAGAAATGTGGGATTATGTAAAGAGGCCAAACGTAAGGATCATAGGCATCCCTGAGGGAGAGGAAGAAAATTTGCGTGGGCTGGAAAATCTATTCAAAGGAATAATAGAGGAAAATTTCCATGGCTTAGTCAGAAATCTCGATATCCAAGTACAAGAAGCACACAGGACTCCTGGGAGACTCAACGTGAAAAGGCACTCACCATGCCACATAATTATTAGACTGACCAAAGTAAACACAAAAGAGGCACTCCTCAGAGCTGTAAGACGAAAAGAGCAGGTAACCTATAAAGGGAAACCGATCAGATTAACTGCAGATTTCTCAGCTGAAACCTTACAAGCAAGAAGGGAATGGGAAGCCATCATCAGTCTCCTAAAACAAAACAAAGGCCAACCCAGAATTCTGTATCCTGCCAAACTAAGCTTCTTATATGAGGGAGAAATAAAGACCTTTCCAGATAAGCAATCACTGATAGAATTTGCACAATCCAGACCAGCCTTGCAAGAAGTGCTTAGACCTGCATTATACACTAACCAGCGCAACAGACACCCACCTATGTAAAACTATGAAAAAGCTAAAACCCCAGAAACCAGATTCCACAATGATGCAAGAGGTGAAACAAAAGACACCACCCAATCGAATAATCAGAAATTTACCCCAAATATCAATTCTCTCAATAAATGTAAATGGCTTGAACTGCCCATTGAAGAGACATAGGCTGGCTGAATGGATTAAAAAATACAAGCCAAGTATCTGTTGTCTTCAGGAAACACACCTTACACACAAAGACGCATTCAGACTCAAGGTGAAAGGATGGAATACAATTTTCCAGGCTAATGGAAATCAAAAGAAATCTGGAGTAGCCATCCTTATTTCAGATGATATAAACTTTAAAGCAACAAAAGTAAAGAAGGACAAAAATAGACACTATATAGTGGTGAAGGGAAAAATCTTACAAGAGGATTTAACAATCCTAAACATTTATGCACCCAACACAGGAGCGCCCAGGTACATAAAGCAAATACTGCTAGATCTAGACAACATAATAAACAGCAATGCCATAATAGCAGGGGACTTCAACACCCCACTGACGGAACTGGACAGATCCTCCAAACAAAAAATAAATAGAGAAACAAAAGACCTAAACAGGACTCTAGAACATTTGGGCCTAACAGATATCTACAGAACACTGCACCCAAATAACACTGAATATACATTCTTCTCATCAGCTCATGGAACTTTCTCTAAAATTGACCACATCCTAGGCCACAAAACAGATCTAAACAAATTCAAAAAAATAGAAATCATACCATGTATCTTTTCAGACCACAGCAGAATAAAATTAGAAATCAATTCCAACAGAAACTCACATCTCCATCCAAAAACTTGGAAAGTAAACAATCTGTTGCTGAAAGACTATTGGGTCAAGGAGGAGATTCAAATGGAAATCAAAAGATTCTTCGAACTAAATGATAATGGGGACACAAGTTATCAAAATCTGTGGGATACAGCAAAAGCAGTCCTGAGAGGAAAACTTATTACCTTAAATGCCCACATCCAAAAGACAGAAAGGTCACAAATCAGTAAACTAATGAATCATCTTAAGGAAATGGAAAAGGAAGAGCAAAGCAATCCTAAAGCCAGCAGAAGAAAAGACATAACCAAGATCAGAGCAGAATTAAATGAAATCAAGAACAAAAAAACAATACAGAAGATCAATGAAATGAAAAGTTGGTTCTTTGAAAAGATAAACAAAATAGACAGGCCACTTGCCAGGTTGACCAGAAGCAGAAAGGAAAGGACTCTAATAAGCTCAATTAGAAATGAAAAAGGAGAAGTCACAACTGATACCATGGAAATACAAAACATCATCTTTGAATACTACAAAAATCTCTATGCCCACAAACACGAAAACGTGGAGGAAATGGACAAATTCTTAGAAACATACTACCTCCCTAGGCTCAACCAGGAAGAAACAGAATTTCTAAACAGACCAATATCAAGCACCGAAATCGAAGCAGTAATAAAAAATCTTCCCACAAAAAAAAGTCCTGGACCAGATGGGTTCACACCTGAATTCTACCAAGCCTACAAAGAAGAACTGGTGCCTATACTGCAGAAATTATTTGAAAATATCCAGAAGGATGGAATCCTCCCAAACTCATTCTATGAAGCCAATATCACCTTGATACCAAAGCCAGGAAAGGACACAACAAAAAAAGAAAACTACAGACCAATATCCCTTATGAATATAGATGCAAAAATTCTCAATAAAATCCTTGCAAACCAAATTCAAATGTACATCAAAGAAATAATTCATCACGATCAGGTGGGCTTTATTCCCGAGATGCAGGGATGGTTCAACATACGCAAATCTATAAATGTAATTCACCATATAAATAAAAGCAAGAACAAAGATTATATGATCCTTTCAATAGATGCAGAAAAGGCTTTTGACAAAATCCAGCATCCTTTTATGATAAGAACTCTTAACAACATAGGCATAGATGGCTCATACCTCGAAACTATTAAAGCCATATACGATAAACCCACAGCCAATATCATACTGAATGGGGAAAAATTGAAAGCATTCCCCCTTAAAACTGGCACCAGACAAGGTTGCCCACTATCTCCACTTCTTTTCAACATAGTGCTAGAAGTCCTGGCCACAGCAATTAGACAAGACAGAGGAATCAGGGGCATCCAGATGGGGGCAGAAGAGGTCAAACTTTCACTATTCGCAGACGATATGATATTATACATAGAAAACCCCAAAGATTCAACCAAGAGATTACTGGAATTGATAAATGAATTCAGCAAAGTCTCAGGATACAAAATTAATACACACAAATCCATAGCCTTCATATATGCTAATAACAATCAAGCCGAGAAACAAATTAAAGATGCAATACCTTTCGCAATAGCAACAAAGAAAATTAAATATTTAGGAACATATCTAACTAAGGAGGTCAAAGACCTATATATAGAGAATTATGAAACACTGAGAAAAGAAATTGCAGAGGATGTAAATAGATGGAAAGCCCTACCATGCTCTTGGATAGGCAGAGTCAACATAGTAAAAATGGCCTTGCTACCTAAATTGATTTACAGAATCAATGCAGTCCCTATCAAAATACCAACATCATTTTTTGCCAATCTAGAAAAAATAATTCTACGCTTCATGTGGAACCAGAGAAGACCCAGTCTTGCCAAGCAATCTTAAGCAAAAAGAACAAATTGGGAGGCATCTATCTACCTGACTTCAAACTATACTACAAGGCTATAGTAACCAAAACTGCATGGTATTGGCACAAGAACAGAGACATAGACCAATGGAACAGGACTGAGAACCCAAATATAAAACCAACCTCATACAGTCACCTGATCTTTGACAAATTCCAGAAAAACGTACACTGGGGAAAAGATTCCCTATTCAACAAATGGTGCTGGGAAAATTGGATGGCCATTTGTAGAAGACTGAAACTGGATCCACACCTCTCACCTCTCACAAAAATCAATTCACAATGGATAACAGATCTAAACCTAAGACATGAAACCATAAGAATTCTCAAAGAAAACGTTGGAAAAACTCTTATGGACATTGGCATAGGCACAGAATTTATGAAGAAGACCCCCAAAGCAATCACAGCAGCAACCAAAATAAATACATGGGACCTGATCAAATTGTAAAGCTTCTGCACAGCCAAGGAAACTATCACTAGAGTGAACAGACAACCTACAGAATGGGAGAAAATATTTGCATGCTACACCTCTGATAAAGGGCTGATAACCAGAATCTATACAGAACTTAGGAAAATCAACAAGAAAAAATCAAACAACCCTATTAAAAAATGGGCAAAGGACATGAACAAAAACTTTTCCAAAGAAGACAGAATGATGGCCAGCAAACATAAAAAAGTGCTCAACTTCTCTAATCATCAGGGAAATGCAAATCTAAACCACAATGAGATATCACTTAACTCCAGTGAGATTGGCTCATATCAAAAAATCCCCAAACAACAAATGTTGGCGGGGATGTGGACAGATAGGAACACTCATACACTGCTGGTGGGACTGCAAATTAGTGCAACCTCTATGGAAAATAATATGGAGATACCTCAAAGAATTAAAAGTAGAATTACCATTTGATCCAGCAATCCCACTACTGGGTATTTACTCTAAGGAAAAAAAGACATTTTATAATAAAGACATTTGCTCACAAATGTTTATAGCAGCACAATTCACAATTGCAAAGATGTGGAAACAACCCAGGTGCCCATCAATACACGAGTGGATTAATAAAATGTGGTATATGTATACCATGGAGTATTACTCAGCAATAAGAAACAATAGTGAAGTAACACATCTGGTATTACCCTGGTTGGAGCTAGAACCCATTCTTCAAAGCGAAGTGTCACAGGAATGGAAAAACAAGCACCACTGGTACTCACCATCAAATTGGTACTAACTGATCAACTTACATCACACAGGGCAATAATATTCATCAGGGGGCGGGCAGGCGGGAGGGGGTTGGAGGGGATGGGAAAAACTCTCACTGAATGGATGCAGGGAGCACAGTTTGGGGGATGACCATGATTGTGGCTCTGACACGGGCAGTGCATGGGCAATGTGTATAGCCAAAGTGTTGTACCCCCATGATATTCTGAAATAAAAAAAAAAAAAGAAATATCCTTTTACATGCACTCATTGGTAGAAATGTAAAAGTCTGACAATACCAAGTGTTGGCAGTGATATGGAGCAGCAGGAACTCATACTGCTGGGGAGAGGGAAACTGAGACAAGCACTTGGGAAAACAATGGCATTATCTATCAGAGTTGAAGACTTGCATATTTGTGACCTAACAATTTCACTCCTAGACTCCAGATTATACATATAAAATCATTCACAGGAGCATTGTTTATAATGCTGAAAATAATGTTTAAATGTTTTCAATAGGCAAAAGCCAGAAGCAACCCAAATGTCCATTAACAGGAGAATAGATAAATGATATATGTTAGAGTCATACAATGAAACACTATACAGCAATAAAAATGAATAAACTACAGCTGTGTACATCCACTTGGATGTCTGTCACCAAGGTAATGTGGAGTGAAAACAGCAAGTTACAGAAAAATATGTCCAGTATGATTCCATTTATACAAAGTTAAAAAACAATGCTACAGGACTTGAACAACACTATAGACCAAATGGACTTTACGGACATATACAGAATATTCCATCCAGCAGGAACAGAATGTACTTTCTTCTCAACAGCACATGCAACATTCTCCAGGATAGATCATATCTTTAGCCACAAAATAAGTCTTTTCTTTGTAGAGACAGGGCCTCACTCTGTTGCCCAGGCTGGAGTGCAGTGGCGTCATCATAGCTCACATGGTGGAACACACCTGTAGTCTCGGCTACTTGGGAGGCTAAGGCAGGAGGATCTCTGGAGCCCAGGAGTTTCAGGTTGCAGTGAGCTATGATGATGCCACTGCACTCTAACCCAGGCAACAGAGGGAGACCATGTCTCAAAAAAGAAAAAAAATTAGTAGTGTTTCTATACATGAACAACAAACTTTTCAAAAAAGAAAACTTCCAAAGAAGATTCATGTTGTTTTCCAAAAAAGAAATCAAGAAAATAATCTCATTTATAATAATGACAAAAAATAAAATAAAATACTTAGGAATAAATTTAACCAAGAAGGTGAAAGACCTGTACACTGAAAACTAAATAAGACATTGATGAAAGAAATTGAAGAAGACACAAATAAATGGAAAGATATCCCATGTTCATGGATTGGAAGAATTAATATTGTTAAAATGACCATACAACACAAAGTGATCTACAGATTCAATGCAATCCCTATCAAAATTCCCATGACATTTTTCACAGAAATAGAAAAAACAATCCTAAAATTCACATGGAACCACAAAAGACCCCAAACAGCCAAAGCAATCTTGAGCAAAAAGAACAAAACTGGAGGCACTACACCATCTGATCTCAAAATATACTACAAAACCTATACCAGCATAAAAACAGGTATATAAGCCAATGGAACAGACTAGAGAGCCCAGAAGTCAATCTACACATTTATGGTCAATTTATCTTCGACAAAGGTCCCAAGAAAACACAATAGAGAAAGGACAGTCTCATCAATAAATGGTGCTGGGAAAACTAGATATTCACTTGTAGAAGAATGAAATTGGACCCTTATCTCACACTATGTACAAAAATCAACTCAAAATGGATTAAAGATTTAAACATAAGACCTGAAACTGTAAAATTACTAGGAGAAAACATAGAAGAAGAGCTTCTTGACACTGGTCTAGGCAATGATTTTTTTGATATGACACCAAAAGCACAGGCAACAAAAGCAAAAATAGACAAATGGGATTGCATCAAACTAAAAAGCTTCTGCATAGCAAAGGAAACAGTCAATAGAGTGAAGAGACAACCTATGGAATGGGAGAAGATAGTTGCAAACCATACATCTGATAAGGGGTTAATATCCAGACTATATAAGGAACTCAAACAACTCAATAGCGAGAAAATGTATTTTCTAACCCAATTAAAAAATGGGCAAAGAACCTGAACAGGTATTTCTCAAAAGAAGACATACGGATGGCCAACAGGTATATGAAAAAATGTTCAACATCACTAATCATCAGGGAAATGCAAATTGAAACCACAATGAGATATCATCTCATACCTATTAGAATGTCTATATCAAAAAGACAAAAGATAACAAGTGTTAATGTGGAGAAAAGGGAACTGTTGTACACTGTTTGTGGGATAAATTAGTACAGCCATTATGGAAAACAGTATGGAGGTTCTTTAAAAAATTAAAACTGGAACTACCATATGATCCAGCAATCCCACTGCTGGGTATATCCAAAGGAAATGAAATCAGCATGTTGAAAAGATATCTGCACTCCCATGTTCATTGCAGCATTATTCACAATAGCCGAGATATGGAATAAACCTAAGTTCATTTTTCAAAGAACAGATGAATGGATAAAGAAAATGTGGTAGATATACACAATGGAATAATATTCAGCCATTTAAAAGAAAGAAATCCTGCCATTTGCAACAACATGGATGAACCTGGAGGACATTATGCTGGGTGAAATAAGCCAAGCATAGAAAGACTAATACTGCATGTTCTCACTTATATGTGGAATCTAAAAATATCAAACTCATAGAAGCAGAGAGTAGAATGGTGGTTGCCAGGACCTGGGATAGGGGATATGGGGGGATGTTGGTCAAAAGGTACAAACTTTCAGTTATGGAGGATGAATAAGTTCTGGAGATCTACTGTACAGCACAGTGATTCTAGTTAATAATAATTTTTAAAAACAAAACTAAAAAATCGCTACAAAACTAAATAATATATTATTCAGGGATAATTCATATTTGGGACAAGTATAAAGAAAAGCAAGGAAAGGCTAGGGATTGACTCTGTGGAGGGAGAAAGAAGGGTACATGGTGGCTTCAAGGGCATTAGGGATGCTGTCCTCCACCCGACAGTGGGGACAGATGTGTAACGCTCTAAATCATTCTTTAAATGATTCATCTAAGTGGTACGAATCCTTTTGTATGTATTAGGTTGAACAAGATGAAACTGCCATTTTTTTTCTTTTTTTTAAGCCACTCAAATTTAGCAGTGGGGGGTTGTATACCAACTTTAGTGATACTAATGTTAATAAGTTCTGATAACCCACTACCATCAGACCAACTGCCATTTTTTTTTTTTGAGACAGGGTGTCACTCTGTCACTGGGGCTAAATTGCAATGGTGTCATCGTAGCTCACTGCAACCTCATACTCCTGGTCTCAAGCAATCCCCCTGCCTCAGCCTCCTGAGTAGCTGAGACTACAGGTGCATGCCACCACGCCTGGCTAACTTTTCTATTTTTTATAGAGACGAGGTCTCACTCTTGTTCAGGCTGGTCTCAAACTCCTGACTTCGAGCTATCCTCTCGCCTTGGCCTCCCAAAGTGTTAGTATTACAGGTGTGAGCCACTGCACCTGGCCAAAACTGCCATTTTTGTAGGTCAAAAGTAACTGAATATTAAGCAATTTCATCTGGTTTTGACCTACGAAATGTCATAATAATAAATAAATAATAAGATAAAACCAAAAAACATTATGCTAATAAATTTGAAAACTTCAAAATAATGGACATGTTCTTAGAAAAATATTGTTTATCAAAAATTGACTCAAAATAGAACAATTCATCTTAAAATTCATATAGAATCTTAAGGGACTCTGAATAACCAAAACAATTCTGAAAAAGAACAAAGTTGGAGGACTCATACTTCATGATTTCCAAAGCATATTGCAAAATAAAACATATTGCAGAGTGGTAGGTACTGGCATAAAGAAAGACACAGAGACCAATGGAATATAATAGAGAGCTCAGAGGTAAACTCTTGAGTATATAGTCGGATGATTTTTGACAAGAGTGCTAAGGCTACAAATTGGGAGAAGGGCAGTCTTTTCAACAAATGGTGTTGGAAAAGTGGATATCCACATGCGAAAGAATAAAGTTGGATCCTTACCTTATACTGTATACAAAAATTAACTCAAAATGGATTAAAGACCTAAAGGTAAGACCTAAAACTGTGAAACTCCTGAAGAAAACATAGGGGGAAACGTCATAACATTGGACTTGGCAATGATTTCCTGGATAGGACACCAAAAGCATAGCCAACAAAAGGAAAAATAGACAAATGGGACCACATCAAACTTTAAAACTTTTGTACATCAAAGGACACAATCAATAGAGTGAAAAGGCAGCCTACAGAATGGGAGAAAATATTTGCAAACTATGTATCTAACAGAGGACTAATATCCAGAATTTACAAGAAACTCAAACAACTCAACAACAACAAAAAGAACCACAAATAATCCCCTTAAAAAGTGAGCAAAGAAAATAAATAGACATTTTTCAAAAGAAGACATACCAATGGCCAAGAAGCATATGAAAAATGCTCAACATCACTAATCATCAGAGAAATGCAAATTAAAACAACAATGAGATATCACCTCACACCAGTCAGAATGCCTGTGATTAAAAAGATAAAAAAAAAAAAAAAACCAGGTGTTGGCGAGGGTGGGGAGAAAAGTGAATGCTTATACTCTGTTGGTAGGAATGTAAATTAGTACAACCTCTGTGGAAAACAGTATTGAGATTTCTCAAAGAAATAAAAATAGAACTACCACTTGATCCAACAAATTCCACTAGTGGGTATCTACCCAAAGGAAAAGAAATCATTATATCAAAAAGATACCTGCACTCGTATGTTTATTGGAGTACTGATCACAATTGCAAAGATATGGAATCAATCTAAATATCCATCAATGGATGAATGGATAAGAAAATGTGGTGCATATACACAATGGAATACTATTCAGCCATAAGAAGAGTGAAATCATGTCTTTTGCAGCAATATGCATGGAACTGGAGGCCATCATCTTAAGTGACGCAACTCAGAAACAGAAAGACAAATACCACATGTTCTCATTTATAAGTGGTAGCTAAATAATGTGTACACATGGACATAGAGTGTGGACTGATAGACATTAGAGATTTGGAAGGGTGGGGGAGCTGAGAGAGGGGTGGGTGATGAGAAATTACTTAATGGGGACAATGTACATTATTTGGGTGATGGATACACTATAAGCCCAGACTTTATCACTACACAATATATCTATGTGACAAAAGTGAACTTATACCCCTTAAATTTATACAAATAAATAAATAAATAAAAGAATAGGAGAAAATGTTTGGAAATCATATACCTGATAAGGGGTTAATATGAAGAATATGTAAAAAACTCCTACAACAAAAAAAACCAAATAACTCAATTAGTCCAGATGCGGTGGCTCACGCCTGTAATCCTAGCACTTTGGGAGGCTGAGGTGGGAGGATCACTTGAGGCCAGGAGTTCGAGACCAGCCTGAGAGAGACCTGGTCTCTACAAAAAAATAGAAAAATTAGCCAGGTGTGGTGGCATGTGCCTATAGTGTCAGCTGCTCAGGAGGCTGAGGCAGGACAATTCTTGAGCCCAGGAGTTAGAGGTTACAGTGAGCTACGATGATGCCACTGCTCTCTAGCCCTGGGCAACAGAGCAAGACCCTGTCTCAAAAAAAAAAAAATCCTCAATTAAAAAATGAGCAGAGGACTTGAATAGACATCCAAAGATGATATAAAAATGGCAAACAAGCATGTGAAAAGATGCTCAACATCACTAATCATCAGAGGAATGCAAATCAAAACCACAATGAGATATTATCTCATACCCATTAGGATGTTACTATCAAAAAAAGTAGAAAATGACCAGGCGCAGTGGCTCACGCCTGTAATCCTAGCACCCTGGGAGGCCGAGGTGGGAGGATCACTTGAGCTCAGGAGTTCAAGACCAGCCTGAGCAAAGCAAGACCTTGTCTCTACTAAAAATAGAAAAACTAGCTGCTGCAGTCCAGCTGCAGCAGAGTCCAGGAGTCCCCTCAAGGTGGGTCACGGCGTCGGTGAGTGGGAGACAGTAACGACACAACTCAGAGGTTGGAAGTAACTGTTCCAATTTTATTTTGTAGAGTCTGATTTTTATATTCATTATTTTGGCAAGCATAATCATATTTGTTATTACAATCAGGTAGTAGTCATAGTTTCAGGTTATAGTTAATACATCTGGAAACTGTAACTGTTCTGATCACAGAGGTGAAAAACATGGTTTCTAAAGCAAAGCCAAATGAAACCTATTGTTCTAAGTATTGTAAGGTACACAGCAATGAAGCATATCATGAGGTAAAATCTTGCTTAAGCAAAGGTTATTCTAAAGTTTCTACTATTGTTCCTTCTTAAGCTGTACTCTAAGTTCTTCTCTTTGACGTTTCATTTATTCTATACTATTTTTTAGTTTGGACCAGCAACACTTTTCCTCAATTATAATTAACTGGCTAGGAATGTCAATCTTAGATTTTATTGTCTTAATATGCCATGGGGGTCCTGCCCGAGCAAGTCTTTCCATGAACTGTAAACTTTGATAGGGAACTTGTAAGCCGTCTTTGTTCACCCTTCTAATTCCATCCTCACAGAGGGGGGACTTGACTCTAATTCCTGGAAACGATTGCTAAACAGTATTGTAGGTCGCAATGAGGGAGAAGTAAGCATATTAATTAGAAGCCACATTACAGCTGCAGTTATGAGTAATGCTATTGAGTTGATGTATCCAAAGGGGTCCCTGACGGGATTTCCACGGTGGAGCCTTCTCTGAAGGCCCCTCCTCCATGCGCCGACTTTGTCAAGACCCATGGCTGGAAATGGTCCCGGCAACTAGCCGAGTGTGGTGGCGCGTGCCTGTAGTTCCAGATACTCGGGAGGCTGAGGCAGGAGGATCACTTAAGCCCAGGAGTTTGAGGTTGCAGTGAGCTACGACAACGCCACTGCACTCCATCCGGGGTGACAGAGCAAGAGTCTGTCTCAAAAAATAACAATAATAATAATAATTTTTTAAAAATAAGCATTGGGGAGGATGTGGAGAAATTGGAACACTTATACACTGTTGGTGGAATTATAAAGTGGTGCAACTGCTATGGAAAACAGTATGGAGGTTCTTCAAAAAATTAAGAATAGAACTACCATATGACACAGCAATTCTACTTCTGGGTATATATCCAAAAGAATTGAAAGCAGGGATATTTGCACACCCATGTTCATAGCAGCACTATTCACAATAGGCAAGAGGTAGAAGCAACCCAAATGTTCATTGACAGATGAATGGATAAACAAAATGTATGGAATGTTATTCATACATTCCAAACAATGGAACATTGTTCAGCCTTTAAAAAGGAAGAAAATCCTGTTATACATGCTGCAACATGGATGAACCTTGAAGATACTATGCCAAGTGAAAGAGACTAGACACAAATGAACAAATAGTATATAATGTCACTTATATGAGGTACCTAGAGTAGTCAAATTCATAGAGACAGAAAGTGGAATGATGGTTACCAGGGTCTGGGGGGAGGAGGTAAGGGGGAGTTGTTTGATAGGTACAGAGTTTCATATTTGCAGGATGAAAAGTTCTGGAGATCTGTTTCACAACAATGTGAATATACCTAACACTACTGAACTGTACACTTAAAATGGTTAAGATGGTAAATTT
The DNA here is from genome assembly GCA_023783475.1 of Daubentonia madagascariensis. Taxonomy (NCBI): domain Eukaryota; kingdom Metazoa; phylum Chordata; class Mammalia; order Primates; family Daubentoniidae; genus Daubentonia; species Daubentonia madagascariensis. The sequence continues at coordinate 34,950 of JAKFHU010000664.1, read as the reverse complement.
TGTTATGCATTTTTAACACAATAAAAAATTGACTCAAGAAGAAACAGAAAACCAAAACAATCCCATAATTATTAAAGAAATTGGATCAGTAGTTTAAAATCTATGAGGGGAGGGGCAGGAGGCTACAAAAACAAGGAAGGTCTAGATGGTTTTACAGATGAATTCTATCAAACTTTATTTTTTTTATTTTTATTTTTTTAAAATAAAGACAGGGTCTCACTCTTGTTCATGCTGGTCTCCAACTCCTGAGCTCAAGCAATCCTCCCACCTCGGCCTCCCGGAGTGCTAGGATTACAGGCGGGAGCCGCTGCACCTGGCCAAATTCTATCAAATTTAAAGTAACTGATAATCCCTATCTTATACAAATTGTCCCAGGGAACAGCAAAAAAGGAAATGCTCCACCAACTCATTTTATGATATATTGATACCAAAGCCAGACAAGGATAATACAAGGCTGAAAAACAAGACAATCCAGAACCATATATGAAAAAAACATATCATGACAAAGTTGAGTTTAGCCCAGAAAATGCAAGAGTGGTTTAACATTTAAAAAATCAATAAACATAATTTACCACATTAACAGATTAGAGGACGAAAATCCTGTGATCATCTGGAGGCATTCAGAAAAAGCATTTTTTAAACAATTCAACATATAGCAAACTAACATCCTTAATCTCATAAAGATATCTACCAAACACCTCCTGCAAACGTCATACTTAATAAGGAAACATTGAGAACATGTCCTTTGCTTCCATTCAATTTGTCCAGAGAAGTAAAGCAAGAAAAAGAAATCAAAGTTAAAAAGACTGGAAAAGAAGAAACAAAATGGTCATTACTTGCAGGTGATATGATTGTGTAAGCAGAAAACCAAAAAGAATTCACAAAGAGAATCCAAAGATAATTATTTGACTTAATATGAGAGTTTGCAAGGTCACATGATACAAAATCAAAACACAGAAATTCATTGTTTTTCTATATACCAGCAACACACATTAAGTGAAATAAAAAGAAGACAACATTTACACAGCATAGAAAGGAAAAGCCTCGTAATAAATCTAACATATGATGTGCAAGTCCTTTACAGAAAAATGTACTGAAAGGATCTTGATTAATAGAGAGATACACTATGTTCATAGATGGGGACACTCAATACTTTACAGATGGCTGTTCTCCAAAGTGATTCAAAATTCAACAAAATCTCCCACCACCACCCCCCAAAAAATCCCAACAGAGTTTTTCATGAAACTTAACAAGGTGTTTCTAAAAAACTAAAGGGCCTAGGATAGGCAAGATAATTTTGAAAGATGAGGAGGAGGAGCAACAAAAGCAGGGGGAGAGCAAGGGGGAGGAAAAGGAGAAAGAGAAAAGGAACAAAAAGGAGTGACTCCCAAGCACCTAAATTTACTTTAGAGATTTAGTAAGTAAAACAGGGCAAAGCAATGGGGCTCCCACATATCATCCTTCAGGCTAACTGCTGGGCTGAGACAATAAATATCCATATGGAGAGAGATAAAACTCGATCCCTACCTCACACCACATAAAACAAATTCCTTCTAGATGGATTGAAGACCTGAATATGAATCAAAACTTACTTAAAAAAAACGATTTAGAAGAAAGACATAGGAGGAAATCTTTATGACCTTGGGTAGGAGAGGATTTTTTAAACATGACAAAAATTACAGTCCATAAAAGATAAGATTGATAAATGCTATTATATTAAAATCGAGACCTTCTGGCCAGGCGCAGTGGCCCACACCTATAATCCCAGCACTCTGGGAGGCCGAGGTGGGAGCATCGCTTGAGGCCAGGAGCTCGAGACCAGCCTGAGCAAGAGTGAGACCCTGTCTCTATCTAAAAATAGAAAAATTAGCCAGGCATCGCGGTGCATGCCTGTAGTCCCAGCTACTGGGGAGGCTGAGGCAGGAGGATCCCTTGAGCCCAGGAGTTGGAGGCTGCAGTGAGCTGTGATGACGCCACTGCACTCCAGCCTGGGCAACAGAGTGAGACCTTGTCTCAAATAGTAATAATAATAATAATAAAATAATTAAGACCTTCTGTTCATCAAATGATAAATAAGCAAACTGAGAAGACCAGTAACAGGTGGGGAGGAGACATACAGCCCAATGATTGGTATCTAGAATATATAAAGAATACCTACAAAATAATAAGGAAAACACAACCTCCATAGAAAAATTGGTGAAAGACATGCTCAGGCATTTCACAGAAGAAGAAACAAAAAGAGGGTCAATATTACCAGTAATCTGGGAATGCCAGTTCAAAGCCCAGCAAGACACCATTCATTTCACACCCACTGTACTGGCAAAAAGCATTGGTGAAGACGTGCAGAAGCAGAAATAACACCTATACAGTGGCAGTGGGAGGGCTGGGTGGGACGCCAGCATGGAAAGCTATTGCTCCAGGCCCAGCAAGCATGAAGCCTACATCTGCTCTGACCCAGTGGGTCCCCTGCCAGCATCTGCAGAACCTGGCACACAGCAAGGAGACAGCATCAGACCAGTTGAAGCTGCCTCCCCACCCCTTAGTAGGCATGCCAGTAAACAGAGTCCCATACAGCTGGCCCAGTGGATGATCTGTGTGGAGCAGGGCAGACACATCTCCAGAGTATGGTTGTGAGGCGACCGAGCCATTTGCAGGATACATCCAGCATGACTCCCCAATATAAGAAGTTCAAGCTCACCAAACCAGCATAGGTCCTTTATGGTTACCACCAGCTTCAGACTCTTACCTGCAGGCCACATACACACATATTTATGAAAATGTTATTTCCTGTGGATGGATCTCTTTTCTTCTGTGGAGAGGTAGGAAAAAACGTTGCCAATGTCAGATGGAAGGTGTCTGTCTTTCTTGAGGCCACCAAGGATATATGAGTGTGTGTTGCGTTGGGTGTGGGGGGAAGGACAGGGAGAGGAAGAGAGGCCAAGTGGCTAAGGGGGGAGGTGTGCTGAGGGACAGTCCTTCCATTCCCACTGTTCAGAGCTCTTGGAGCTTCTAGATGCCTCCCTGGCCGCTTCGGGGCCACCTGGCCTTCCCAGTTTGGGAGAGATGGCTCACCAGCTGCCCTGCCATAGCACACGCGCTTGCTCACTAGCTTCTGGATGTTCCTTCCCAGTGGAAGGGGTGCCTCAGGAGACCACCTGGACTTGACTGGTTTATCTCTGTGTCCTCCACGGCCACAGGTGAGAGGCTCTGGAGCCCAGTGGTGTGAAGTGCAGCCTGGCACAGGAACTCCTTAGTTCAAATCCTATCTCCACTCTCTGTGGGCAAACAAACTTGAGCAATGGCCCTGCATAAGTCACCTACCTCTGTGCCCCATTTCTTCTCCAGCATGTTCAAGAGAACAAAACATCTGTGGAGTGAGTGCACAGACAGAAGCAGTAACGCATTGAGCACCTGCACTCTGCATCTGCTGGGCCTTCAGGCTCTGGGTCAAACACCCTCCCCCACGCCCCTGGTCCCCCTTCAGAGACCCACCCCAGCACCCCAGTCACCCCAAGCCGAGCTTCTCACCCCGAAACCCCAAAGGCCCATTCATTGGCCATTTCCTCCTGCCTTGTGGGCCCCTCAGTCTCACCATCCTCCTCCTCTGCCCATCCCTCCACTGGCAACCCTGCGCCACAGGGAACAGCACCCGAGCAGAAAGGACCCAGGGACCCCTGGACTCTCCTGCCTTCTCCTCTACCCCCATCCGACACCAAGTCTTCAGCACCTGCCTCCCTGGAGCTCCACACCCCTGGCCACCCCTGGTCCAGGCCTCCCCGTGTTCTCTGCCCCAGGGCCACCAGCTTGCACTTGCCCAAATGCAAAGCTGTTTACAAGGCCATGGTGAGACAAGCCCAGGTTCTCAGGCCTGGCTGCCAAGACCCTCTCTGATTCGCTGACCTCAAAGCCCACCTTCAACCAACCTTATGCTCCAGGCAGGGGGAAACACTGGTGGTTTCCTCAAACCACATGGGCATGTCACCTGCAGGCCTGGCCTGGGGTAGCCCCCATCTCCCCTCCTGCCCGATGCCTGCCAAGGTTCGTGGTTCAAGGACACATAGCCTGATGGTTAAGAGCAGGAGCCCTGTGATTGACTCTTAGCCTTGTCACTTCTAGCTGGGCAACTTTTCTAACCTCCTGTGCCTCAGCTTCCCTACCTGTGAAGAGAGGGGATAATTGTACCCCCTCCTGGGGTCATTGGGAGGACTAAATGTGTTAACATTCATAAAACGTTTTGTTTCTGAATGGTACCAGTGCCAATCCCAAGCCTGGCACCCAGGAGGCACTTCGTGGAAGGTTATGGAATGCCCACATGCTCAACCGACAGGAGGGCACTGACCGCTTTCACCTGCTCCAGTCAGGTGCTGGCGGCCAGCCCTGCACTGGGGCCAGCAGCCCTGCAGAGGCCAGCAGAGGGCAGCAGCGCCCTGCCCTGTGCTGTTGGGCAAAGGGGCGGGCGGGGAGGGGCTGGGCTGCTGGGAGGGGCCCCCACAGGGATGAGTCGGGCTGGGCGCGATTGCATTGTGGGGAGGGAGGCTGGGGTTCCGCCAGGACCCACTCCTGCCACTGCCAGCCGCTCCTTGGTCCCTGATGGTGGCCCACCAGGTAGGCATGAACTGGGGCTGGTGTGGGCGCTGGGTGCAGGGGCCACTGGGCCGAGGGGTGCTGCCTGGGGTGTGCTTGGGCTAGGGAGAAGCCAGGGTCTGCAGGACCAACTGGCTAGGGTCATGGAAAGGCCCTCAGGAGCCAGCCCAGCCCTACCTAAGAGGGCACCTCCTGATGCCCAGTGGCATGGTGCCCCCTGAGGGGGTGGCCCTGGAGTTAGCAGGTGGGGAGCCCAATAGGAAAGCTAGGGCTAGCCTGGGCCCGGGACAGGGTAGGGAGGTTGTCTGCCTGGCTCCCCTCCCTCACAGCCACCCAACTGGCCCAGCCAGGTGTCAGGAGCTGCTGCCACCTTGCCACTGGTACCATCTTGCCCTGGATCCTGCTGCTGCTGTGCTGTGGGGGAGGGAAGAGACCCCAACCCAAGAGTACCCACTCCCGTGCCACGGGCCCTGAGGCTAGTGGCTGGCCCATGGTGCCCTGTGAGGCTGAGAGGGAGCCAGCTGCTGGTTGCCGCTCCCTTCCCCCAGCCCAATGGAGGGGTCTAGGGCCATCCCAGGATGGTGTTCCCTGATGTGGGAGAGAGGGGGCAGCACCCAGTGCCATGCCTGATGCTAAGGGTTGGGTTCCTGGTGGCAGAGCCCCTCTCAAGCAGCATCCTCCAGTGGCACTGCCCACCACCACCATGCCATACCTGGCACAACTTTGCTGGTCCCCAGGGGCAGGGCTGGGTGGGGACAGCCTGGCTTCTTGCTCTCTGGTCAGACTTATTATGGGCTGGGGGTGGGGAAAAGGTCTTCTGGATGGGCTGCCTTTGGCAGCACCTCCTCTGCCCCAGCCTGGACAAAGGCAGGCATTGAAGGCCAGGGCTGGCACTTCAACCAGGCACCAAGGCTACTGAGGCTGAGGCTGGCATTGTAGAGGCTCAGCGCCTCTGGCCCTGTCACAGGGGGTCTGAGGCCTACCTCATGCCCTTCACAGGGACCCAGGGGGATGCAGGGAGGGGCACACTTACTGACATAGGGGTTGCGGGACCAGATGGGGAGGACTGGCCAGGGGAAACCCTGTCCCTTTGTCCCCAGATTCCAGGGGGTGTCTCCCTGGGGGTGGGAAGTACCAGAACAGCCTTGGGGAGCGGAGGTAAGAGCACCAGATAGTGGGTCCCTGGCCTGGGCCTCTGAACAGAGGGGACATTGTTGGGGTGGAGGCAGGGCTGTCTCGGCCCGGCCACTATTGACAAAGCTGCCAGCTGTGATGGAGCCCGGTCGCCAGGCCCTTGTCCCCCACCCCCCGGGGCCGGCTTGAACAGGGCTGAGCCTTGACTGTGTTCCTCCCTCTCAGGACATCTCGTGCCCATCACCACTGACACTGTGCAGCCGAACTGAGGAGATGTGCCACGCTGCCCGGGATGCCCCTCTGCTGCACCCCTTAGTGGTGGTAAGTGCCTGGGCCCTGTGTCCCCAAACGTGTCCCTGGGAGGGGCAGGATGGGGTGAGATAGCACAGGCCAGGGCTCAGGATGCATAGGGAAGCCTTGTCGTGGGGCTCCCCCCGGCAGACACTACCACAGATATGCTGGGCCCGGAGGAAGTGCCTGTGCCCTTCTCGTCTGTGTTCCTGAGATAAGGGGCTCTGCTCCAGGCCTGAGTGGCAGTGGGCCCACTCCTAACTGGCACGTGCTCACATACCCAGCCGTTGGACCCCAGCTCAACTTGGGACCTGGACCTTGGGCCCTGCTGCCAGCTTCCGTCCCCTTCCCAGGGGCTCTGTGTGTCACCTAGGCAGCCAGTTGGTGCTCCTGTGCCCGCAGCAGTTGCTAAGAGCTCAGAGCCCTGTAGCCAGCCCATGCTCTCAGGGGCTTATCCCAGGGCCCCGCCAAGCACACCCTGGAGCTATCCCGAGTCCGGCTCCCCTTGACCCCCTGGTCAAGCTCTCTTTCTGGCCTGCTCTTCTTCCTTGTCTTCTCACTCAACACTCCCACCCCAAGGGCCTTCCTGGAGCCAGGCCCTGACCCTGACCACTCGGGCTCATGGGGCAGGGGCAGCCCTCCCTCCACCGTTGCACCCTGCATTGGCTCTTGCCCCCCAGGCCTCTCCCAGCAACCCCTGGCTGGCTCGAAGCTCTCCCCCTGCCCCTGCCCCAGCCACCTGCTCCTTGTCATCTTTGGGGCAGCCTGTGGCGGTGTCAGCGGCATCTGGGCCTGTGGCTCCCTGGTTCTCCCCCCGGCTGGTCTTCCCTCCCTGTGCCCCGTGCCATCTGTCTCCTCTGGGTGGTGGGTGCAGGGCCTCACTTCCTTCTCCCCCTCCCTCCCTCATGTCCCTCCTCTCTCTGTCCCTGCCCCCTCTGTCACTCAGAGTCCCTCTGTTCATGCTCTTGTAGCTTTGCAGGATCTTCCCCCCTTCAACAATCTAGATGCACATAAAGCAGAAGATGAAAGAATTCTTCCCTTATATGCATGCGTGCACGCCTCCACATCCCACCCCGCCTCTTTCTCCAGTTCTTGGACACTCTTTGTCCCTTTTTCTGTCCTCCTGTCTCTGTGCCCCTCTGTCTCTCTCCATCCCTCTCTTTGCTTCTGTCTGTCCCTGTCTTTCTGCCTCCCTCCCTCCCCAGCCCTGAGTCTTCTGGCTTCTCTCCATCCACCTTCCTCTGGTCTGGTCTCTGCCTGGTTTCCTGCTGCCCCTGTCTCTGCCTCAGCCCCTTCTGCCCTATGTGTGCCCTCCTACAGGCCCCTGTGATGGCTTCCAGGCCTCCCTTTGGCCTCCAGCTCCTGCTGCTGTTGCTGCTGCTGCTGTCCCCACCACCACTGCCCTTGACTGGCGCCCACCGCTTCTCGGCACCCAACACCACCTTCAACCACTTGGCGCTGGCGCCCAGCCAGGGCACTCTCTATGTTGGCGCGGTGAACCGCCTCTTCCAGCTCAGCCCCGAACTGCAGCTCCAGGCTGTAGCTGTCACTGGCCCTGTCATCGACAGTCCCGACTGCGTGCCTTCCGGTGACCCAGCCGAGTGCCCCCAGGCCCGGCTCACTGACAATGCTAACCAGCTGCTGCTGGTGAGTGGCCGGGCCCAGGAGCTGGTGGCCTGTGGGCAGGTACGGCAGGGTGTGTGCGAGAAGCGGCGCCTTGGAAATGTGGCCGAGGTGTTGTACCAGGCTGAGGACCCCAGCGATGGGCAGTTTGTGGCTGCCAATGCCCCAGGAGTGGCCACGGTGGGCCTGGTGGTGCCCTTGCCAAGCCGGGACCTCCTACTCGTGGCCAGAGGCCTGGCGGGCAAGCTGTCGGCAGGGGTGCCACCCCTGACTGTACGCCAGCTGGCCGGGCCTCAGCCCTTCTCCAGCGAGGGCCTGGGCCGCCTCGTGGTGGCCGACTTCTCTGACTACAACAACAGCTACGTGGGGGCATTTGCCGACACCCGCTCTGCCTACTTTGTCTTCCGCCGCCGTGGGGCCCGAGCCCAGGCTGAGTACCACTCCTACGTGGCCCGCATCTGCCTGGGGGATGCCAACCTTTACTCCTACGTGGAAGTGCCCCTCACCTGCCGGGGCCAGGGCCTCATCCAGGCTGCTTTCCTTGCCCCAGGCACCCTGCTAGGGGCGTTTGCTGCCGGCCCAAGGGGGATACAGGCAGCCCTGTGTGCCTTTCCCCTGGCTGAGCTGGACAGGAGCATGGAGCGGGCCCGGCGACTTTGCTACACAGCAGGGGGCCGGGGCCCCAGCGGCACAGAGGAAGCCACTGTGGAGTATGGTGTCACATCACGCTGCATCACCCTGCCCCTTGTGAGTGGTCAGAGCTGAGCTCCTGAATTCTGGTGGCAGCTCCTGCCTTCTCTCTTTGCACCTCTGCCTGATGCCCCTCATCCTGCTTGGCATGGATGGGTGGCACCTCTCGGCCTCACGGCATAGGACGAGGTGCTCTCCTGTGACAACTACTTGCTGATCTCTTGGCTAGGGAATGTCACAGAGGGGCCAACTTGGTCTCTAAGTCTCCTACTTGCCCCCAGCCCTGACTGCCCTGCCCCAGGGTCTCTGGCCCTGCCTGCCAGCCCACCCGGCTCTCTTCCCACTAACTGCCTGGGCACACCCGGCTGACTATCTCTCTGGGCTGGGAGGAGGTCCCTCCTGCCTCTTCAGGGATCTGATCTCCCCCTGCCCCCACCCATTTAGGACTCCCCCAGGTCATACCCCTGTGGTGATGAACACACCCCCAGCCCCATCGCCAGCCGCCAGCCCCTAGAGGCCCGGCCCCTACTGCAGCTCAAGCAGCCCATCAGTGCCATAGCAGCCCTGCAGGTGGACGGGCACACCATAGCCTTCCTGGGGGATGCTCAGGGCCAGCTACACAAGGTGAGTGCCTGACAGGGGCATATCCTAGTGCAGCCCCACACTGCCAAGCTGGGTGTGCTCCTACCCACAGCAGCTCAGGGAAGCCCTGGCACCCTCCACCTCTTAGCCTGTATCCTGCTGGTGGGTCAGAGGGCCTTGCCACATGTTGATGGCTGACTGGATGCCACCTCCTGCAGCCTTGCCTTCTCCACCTGATGGGAACCCATGGTCAGGGTGGGTGGGGTTGCGTGGGGTTGGGGCGGGCAGAGCCTGTTGCTCAGAGCCAGCCTGGCCCCAGAAGTGTTTCTGAGGTAAACTCTTGCCTCTCCCACCTGGGAGAACAGCCCCTGGCATCCAAGGGCCTCCCCCAGCATTGTGGCCCCCTGAAGAGTGTCCTAGCTCTAAGGGGGCTGAATGGGGAAGTGATATGTCTACCCCTCAATGGCCTGGCAGGAAGGGGAACCTGAAAAAGAGCCCCTACCAGGAGGAGAGCATGTGCCCTGAGCGGTCAGCCTCTGGCCACCTGTCCTTGTCCCCCCACCCAGGTATTTCTCAATGGCTCCCAAGGCCAGGTGTACCACTCCCAGCAAGTGGGGCCTCCAGGCTCAGCCATCAGCCCAGACCTGCTGGTGGACAGCAGTGGCAGCCACCTCTACATCCTGACTGCCCAACAGGTGAGGACTGTCTTGGGAGGGGGCCGGACACATGCAGCCTGAGTCTCTGTACCCACTGCCTCTCTCCCCCACTGCCCATCTAGGTGGACCGGGTACCTGTGGCAGCCTGCCCCCGGTTCCCCGACTGCACCAGCTGCCTTCTGGCCCAGGACCCGCTGTGTGGCTGGTGTGTCCTCCAGGGCAGGTGAGCATGGGGCCTGCACCCAGGCTTGGGCCAACAGGTGCTGTGCACTAGGAGACTGCACCTGGAAGCAGCTCTAGGTGTGCCAGGAGGCCAGCCCTGCCCATTGAAGTAGAGACTCAGAGCCATTGCTGAGGTCCCCCATCCTGCCCCATCCCAACAAGACATGAACCTGGTTGGCACCCCCTCCGACGTGGCCCAGCCTGTTCACTACTCACCACCTGCACAGCTCCCCTCCAGCCTGTACCCCATGTAGCAGTGCCAGGAATCCCTCAAGGCAACCCCAAATCAGATTGTGTGCCCCCCCCGCCCCGATGCCTGCAATGACTCCCTCTCACTCACAGTCAAGGCCAGAGCCTGCACCTTGGCTGGGAAGCCCTATTTTCTTGGTCCCCTGCTCACTGCACTCCAGCTGGGCTATCTTCCCAAGCCCCCTGCTACCAGCCATCCGGGGAATCTGAGACCCACACAGTGACTCAGTGGGCCCCTGCCCGGCAGGTGTACCCGGAAGGGCCAGTGCAGGCGAGCGGGCCAGCCAAACCAGTGGCTGTGGAGCTATGAGGACAGCCACTGCCTGTACATCCAGAGCCTGCTGCCGGCCCACCGCCCCCGCCAGGAGCAGGGCCAGGTAAGGCCCCCACTGCTGCTGGGCGCTCCAGGCAGTATGGCCACTGCCAGTGGGGGCATGACCCCTGGCTGCCTCCTGTCCTCTTCCTCTCCCGTTGCCTCTCTTCCCGTCCCCAAGCAGGGCCCTGGCCTGCCTGGCCTGCCCACTGCCCCACTCTGCTCTTCTCAGGCTCCATCTCCCTGTTTCTCTCCCCTGTGTACTAGGTCACCTTGTCTGTCCCCCGGCTGCCCACCCTAGCTGTGGATGAATACTTCCACTGTGCCTTCGGGGACTATGAGATCTTGGCTCATGTGGAAGGGCCCCATGTGTCCTGTGTCACACCTCCCCAAGACCAAGTGCCGCTTAACCCTCCAGGCACAGGTAAGGGGGCCCTTGGGGTAGGGTGCTGGGGCAGGAGCTGGAGGAGGCAGAAGCCACGTGGCCTGCACTGCCACCACTGTCCCCTCTCAGACCATGTCACTGTGCCCTTGGCCCTAATGTTTGAGGACGTGGCTGTGGCTGCTGCCAACTTCTCCTTCTATGACTGCAGTGCTATCCAGGCCTTGGAGGTGGCTGCCCCGTGAGTTCCTGAGCCTGTCTCCTGCTGGGTAGGGTGGCAACCCCACATGGCACCCAGCCTGAGCAGTCCCCCTGCCCCTCCAGGTGCCGCGCTTGTGTGGGCAGCCTCTGGCGATGCCACTGGTGCCCCCAGAGCAGCCACTGTGTGTATGGGGAGCACTGCCCAGAGGATGAGAGGACAGTCTACAGTGCCCAGCAGGTGGGTGGGCCCGACCTATGGGGCTCCCTTTGCCTGCTCAGCCCCCTGCAGTAGCCCCCATGGGCACTGCAGGGCAGAGGCAGACCCGCCCCTCCTACACCCTGCCTAGGCCTGCCCAGGTAGCAAGCTCCTCGAGTTCTGAAAGGCTGAGGGGTCTCGTTTCCCCAGGTGGATGTCCAGGTGCGTGGCCCAGGGGCTTGCCCACAGGTCGAGGGCCTGGCGGGTCCCCACCTGGTGCCCGTGGGCTGGGAGAGCCATTTGGCCCTGCACGTTCGGAACCTTCAACATTTCCAGGTGAGCAGCCAGGTGGGCGGGGGACAGGGTGGGGGGAGTGCCAAAAGTATCCGGGTCCTGACAGCATCCTTCCCCAGGGCCGGCCTGCCTCCTACCACTGCTGGCTGCAGCTGCCTGGAGAACTGCGGAGGCTGCCAGCCACCCTGGAGGAGTCCACTGGGGGTATGGGCCTCATCCACTGCCAGGCCCAGCAGGTGGGCAGCCCCTGCAGCCTTCGGACACCCCTGGGCCCTCAGCTTTCTCTAGGCCCTCTTCATCGAGAGCCTGCTCTGTGCCAGGCCCTGGCATGTGGCAAGAACATGGTGCCCACAGCCTGTGTTCCTGGGCTCTTGGTCTGGTGGGAGATGCAGGAAACAATCACCCCCATTCTGGTGGGGACTGTCTTTGAGGAGGCGGGAGTTAGAGGCGCCCCGCGTGGGGGCCAAGCCTGACCCTGCCCTCTGCCCACAGTTCCACCCCTCCATGTCCCAGCGGGAGCTTCTGGTGCCCATCTACGTCACCTGGGGTGAGGTCCAGCGGCTGGACAATGCCCGCGCTCTTCATGGTGAGCTGGGGGCAGTGAGGCTGGGGGCAGGGCACGCAGCAGAGGGAGGCGCTTCAGCTTCCTGCCTGACTTTCTCTAGTGACCCTGTACGACTGTGCTGTGGGCCACCCTGACTGCAGCCACTGCCAGGCAGCCAATGGGAGCCTGGGCTGCCTGTGGTGCAGTGACGGCCAGCCTTCCTGTCGCTATGGGCCGCTGTGTGTGCCGGAGGCTGTGGAGCTGCTGTGTCCCATGCCCAGCATTGATGTGGTGAGCCCCCACCTCCAGGGTCCCACTTCTCTCCCTTGCCAGGCCCGCATGGCTCAGCATCCCTCCACTGTCTATCCTCCCACGGGCCACACCAGCCCTGCCTCAGGCCCCCAAACCCTAGCAGCTCGGCCGGGCCTCTGTAGAGTGATGTGTGGGTTTGGGGGATCCCATCTGCCACCCTCTCCTGCTACAGATTGAGCCCCTGACCGGCCCCCCCGAGGGTGGCTTGGCCCTCACCATCCTGGGCTCCAACCTGGGTCGGGCCTTCGCCGACGTGCAGAATGCCGTGAGCGTGGCCGGCCAGCCTTGCAGCCCTGACCCCAATCTGTACCGCACCTCTGCCCGGTGAGGTGCCCCAGTGGGTGGGTGGGGGGTGCCCTCCTGGGGAGGCCCCAGCAACTGGCCACCTGGAGAGAAGGGAGGCTGCGGCCAGGAAATGTGAGGCCCCGGGTCACAGCACAAAGGAACACATGCCGGGGAGGGGTGCAGGGAGCGGGCTGCCTACAGCTCCCACGAGCCCTGAGCAGACCCCAGGCCTTGGCTCCTCAGGATAGTGTGTGTGACGTCTCCCGCACCCAGTGGCACCACTGGGCCAGTCCAGGTGGCCATTAAGAGTCGGCCACCAGGCATCTCAAGCCAGCACTTCACCTACCAGGTCAGTGTCCTCCCTGGTGTGGTCCCCATGCAGAGGATGGTGGGAGGGAGCACCAGGAGGGGCAGACACCTAAGTGAGGATGTTAAACTGGATCTGCGAGTAGCAGGAAGCATGTCCAGGAGGGAAGCCACGTGATCTGAGTGGTGGGTAGGCTGGGGGCAGTGGTGGACGACAGGAACACTGCCGCTGGCAGCTGTCCTGGAGGGTGGTGAGCAAGAGAAGCAGCAAATGTGGTAGGCAGCCGGGCCAGTCTGGGGCACAGAACCATCGGGACTTGCTGTAGGCCTGGCTGCCAGCAGCCGTGGCGGGGGGTGGGGGGCAGAATGGGGACTTCTCCAGGTGCTAGTCTTAGCCCTGGGTGCCTGGTGGGGTCATTTCTGGGGCAGGAAGCCCAGGGAAGTAGGAGAGTGGGAGGGGCAGGGGCGGGTTAGCATCAGGAGTTCTGCTTGGCACAAGTGGCACTTCAAGGAGGCAAGTAGATCTCAGGGTTTAGAGTTCAGGGGGCCTGGGGGATGCAAGCTGTGGTGGGGAGGAGGCTGTCCCAAGGGGGAGAGCCTGGCGGTGAGGATAAAAGAGCCCCCCTTGTGGGGCAGGGGCAGAGAAGAGGACAGCTGGCCAGTGTGGAGCTGCAAAAACCTGGGCACAGCACTTCCAGAAGGAGGGCGTGGTCAGCTATGGCCCCAGGAGATAAAGTAGAAATGAGCCTGTACTTCCAAGTCCAAGGGCCTGGCGGATGGGCCCCAGGTGAGGAAGCACCAATCAGGCTGCCACACCTCCCCCGGCCTGCCCTGTTCCCCAGGACCCTGTCCTACTGAGCCTGAGTCCTCAGTGGGGACCCCAGGCAGGGGGCACCCAGCTCACCATCCATGGGCAGCACCTCCAGACAGGAGGCAACATCAGCGCCTTTGTGGGCAGCCAGCCCTGTCCCATGTGAGTATCTGGCCCTGCCTGCCCACCAGGTGCAGGAACTGCCCCCTCCTGATCCCAGCCTGGCTGCTGTTGGGTGGGACCCATCACTGCAGGCTTCAGTGTCCCCTTCTATACAGTACGAGGCAGTGGCTTCAAGGCTCCCCAAGGCCCCCATCAAATTCCAAAAGAGATGGCTGCTGTGCCCATCCCCAGTTGTCTCTGCCCTTGTTGAGGAAGGCAAAATGGCTTCTCATGGGGGGCTGGGCAAGGGCTGGGGCTGAAAGTAGTCAGAGCCCAAGATGAGAGACCCCCCCTCCACATTCCACAGCCAGGAGCCAGTGTGTCCTGAGGCCATTGTGTGCCGCACCATGCCGCAGGCTGCTCCAGGAGAAGCAGTGGTCCTCGTGGTCTTTGGCCATGCCCAGCGCACACTGCTCACCAGCCCTTTCCGCTATACTGCCAACCCCCAGCTTGTGGCAGCGGAGCCCAGTGCCAGCTTCCGGGGGTGAGGAGCCTGGTCAGCCCATGGGCCAGCCTGCATACCATGCCAGAGGAAAGGCAGACAGTTGGGGCTGGGCTGCCCAGCACCCAGCCACCCCCTGACTGCAACCCTGGCACAGGGGAGGGCGGCTGATCCGTGTCAGGGGCACAGGCCTAGATGTGGTGCAGCGGCCCCTGCTGTCCGTGTGGCTGGAGGCTGCAGAGGAGGTGCAGGCTTCAGGGACCCAGCCCCAGGAGCTGAACCCACAGAGGAGGAGCTGTGCGGCCCCTGCTGTAGACACCCAGGCTTGTATCCAGCTTGGGGGTGGCTTGCTGCAGGTGAGCCCCCCACCAGCAGGCAACAGGGCTGCCCCCAGGCTGTGCCCAGTGAGGGGATGTGGTGAGGCACCCTGCCCCAGGGGGAGCAGGAGAGCCCCGGCTCACTCGGCCTGCGCCCGCCCCAAATGCCCTCAGTGCTCCACCATGTGCTCCGTCAACTCGTCCAGCCTCCTCCTGTGCCGGAGCCCCGCCGTGCCCGATGACGCCCACCCTCAGCGGGTCTTCTTCACCCTAGACAACGTGCACGTGGACTTCGCCAGCGCCAGCGGGGGCCAGCGCTTCCTGTACCAGCCCAACCCCCGCCTGGCGCCCCTCAGCCATGAGGGCCCTGGCCGCCCCTACCGCCTCAAGCCCGGCCACGTCCTGGACGTGGAGGTGAGGCCGCCCGCGCCCCGGGGCCCGGCTCCAGCCCCAGCCCCAGCCCGCCTGGTCCTCCTGCCCCCCCCACCCCGCCGGCACGGGCTCAAGCTCATGTGTCCCAGGGCGAGGGCCTCACGCTGGGCAGCAGCAAGGAGGAGGTGCGCGCGCACATCGGCACGGGCGAGTGCCTGGTGAAGACGCTCACGCTCACGCACCTGTACTGCCAGCCGCCCCCGCGCGCCCCGCCGCCCGCCGGCCCCGACACCTTGCCGCAGTTTGTGGTGAGTGGGCGCCCGGGGGCGGGCGGGCGCGGGGCGCGCCGGGAGCTCAGGGTCCCTGCCCGCAGGTGCAGATGGGCCACGTGCGGCTGGCCCTGGGCCCTGTGCAGTACGAGGCCGAGCCCACGCCGCCTGCCTTCCCTGCGGAGGCCCAGGCGGGCCTGGCCGGGGGCGCCGCCGTGCTTGTCGCCGCCGTACTCCTGCTCACCCTGGTGTACAGGTGAGGGCCACCCACCTGCGCACACTGCCCAGCACATCAGGCAGGGGACCCCACCCTGGGCCCTCCAGAGCTGACACCCGGCCCACTACAGGCACAAGAGCGAGCAGGCCCTGCGGGACTACCAGAAGGTGCTGGTGCAGCTGGAGAGCCTGGAGACCAGCGTGGGTGACCAGTGCCGCAAGGAGTTCACAGGTGGGATGAAGCTGTGGGGGGTGGGGCACCCACCTGGGCCTGGACCCACATCTCTGTGCCTCCTGGCCTGCAGACCTGATGACCGAGATGACTGACCTCAGCAGCGACTTAGAAGCCAGCGGGATCCCCTTCCTGGACTACCGCACATACGCCGAGCGTGCCTTTTTCCCGGGCCACAGTGGCTGCCCACTGCAGCCTGCTCCCGAGGGACCTGGGGAAGAGGGCCACCATGCCACCATGCGCCAGGGCCTAACGCAGCTCTCCAACCTGCTCAACAGCAAGCTCTTCCTCCTCACAGTGAGGGCCCCACTTGGTGGGCAGGCGGGTGGGGCACGTTCCTCAGCAGGCAAGGTGGGGTTGGGCATGGGCTGGGCTAGGGAGGTGTGGGCACACGGCGGGGCGGGGGGGACGTGGGGTTTCCCGCAATGAGTGCCAGCCCCCCCTAGCTCATCCACACCCTGGAGGAGCAGCCCAGCTTTTCCCAGAGGGACCGCTGCCACGTGGCTTCGCTGCTATCCCTGGCCCTGCATGGCAAGCTTGAGTACTTGACAGACATCATGAGGACCCTGCTTGGTGACCTGGCGGCCCGTTATGTACACAAGAATCCCAAGCTCATGCTGCGCAGGTTGGCCTTGACCTGGTCTTTACCTGGGCACTGACCTGCCCCCACCCAGGCTCTGCCCCTAGGGTGGACAGGGCCAGGCACCCCCAGGAGGTGGCTTAGAAGGGAAGTACAGGGACATCCTCACCAGGGACCTGGGGCCTGCTCTCTACAGGACAGAGACCATGGTGGAGAAGCTGCTTTCCAACTGGCTGTCCATCTGTCTCTACGCCTTCCTGAGGGTGAGGGGCCCAGGTGGCACCTTCCTCCCCCCGCAACATTTGGGGCCGTTTGTGGCCTATCTGTCCTGTGCCCAAATCCCCCCAGAGGCCTTGGCCAGGCCTCACAGCAGCCATCAAAGGAGAGGCCCAGCAACAGGGGTATGGGAAAGGGAGGAGGGGAGGCCAGCTGCCCTCCCCACTCCCCGTGACCTCTACCTGGCCCACTGGCCTCGTGGCTGATGCTAGCCTGTCTCGGCGGTTGCAGGAGGTGGCTGGTGAGCCACTATACATGCTCTTCCGGGCCATCCAGTACCAAGTGGACAAGGGCCCTGTGGACGCTGTGACGGGCAAGGCGAAACGGACCCTGAATGACAGCCGCCTGCTACGGGAGGATGTGGAGTTCCAGCCCCTGACACTGATGGTGTTGGTGGGCCCTGGGGCTGGTGGGACCGCAGGGGGCAGTGAGGCACAGAGTGTGCCAGCCCGGGTGCTCGACATGGACACCATCACCCAGGTCAAGGAGAAGGTGTTGGACCAAGTCTACAAGGGCACTCCCTTCTCCCAGAGGCCCTCAGTGCATGCTCTAGACCTTGGTGAGAGCCAGCCCCACCCACCCGAGGGACTACTAGCCAGCCCTCCCCCACCTGTAGATGCTCAGCTCTGCCTTGCTGCAAATGGGGGACTTGGAGAACAGGCTGTGGGGCTGAGCGGCTTCCCTGGGTTCCTCTAGAGTGGCGCTCAGGCCTGGCTGGGCACCTAACCCTATCGGATGAGGACTTGACCTCAGTGACCCAGAACCACTGGAAGAGACTCAACACCCTGCAGCACTACAAGGTGCTGGGCGGGGCCGAGGCAGGGTGGGGTGGGAGCAGGGCAGGCCCTGCCTGGGGACAGCAAGGGAAGGGGCCCAGACTCTGCTCCCCCATCCCCTGCTAGGTCCCAGATGGAGCAACAGTGGGGCTCATCCCTCAGCTGTACAACAGCAGCACCGTCTCCCGGAGCCAGGCCCACAGCTGCCCCTTGGGAGAGAGTGAGTCTCTTGGCCCAGATGTGCCCTCTGCGCCCAGGAACACTAGCAGGGCAGGCAAGAGTCTACCTTGCAGCAGGCAAACCAAAGCTCCAGCAAAGCCAAGGGCCAGGGCTCCAGAACCATGGGGTGTCAGCTGAACAAGGCCCTGGGCTGCCACCCTCCCCTCCCTGTCTCCCCCATCTCTCCTCCTGCCCTCCTTCTGCCCCACACCCTGCCCTACCCTGTGGGGAGGGTGTGTGTGTGGCATTCCAGGCCTGTGGGG
This sequence comes from Daubentonia madagascariensis, assembly GCA_023783475.1. Lineage (NCBI taxonomy): Eukaryota > Metazoa > Chordata > Mammalia > Primates > Daubentoniidae > Daubentonia > Daubentonia madagascariensis. The sequence goes on along the minus strand of JAKFHU010000664.1, from coordinate 17,151 downwards.
TGGGGGCAGGGGTGCTGCACTGAGGCCGGCCTTCCCTGCCCTCAGACATCCCCATGCTGGAGGATGCTGAGGAGGGCGGGGTACGCCTCTGGCACCTGGTGAAGGCCACAGAGGAGCCAGAAGGGGCCAAGGTGCAGCACAGCAGCCTGTGGGAACGGGAGCGGGCACAGGCCAAGGCCATTCCAGAAATCTACCTTACCCGTCTGCTCTCCATGAAGGTCAGTGTGGCCAGGGGAGCCAGGCCCTAGAGGAGGTCACCAAGGGGGTATCCTGCTGAGCTGGGGAATGTGCAGGGTCCTAGAGGGGCAGCCCTGGCTACTGATGTTCCCCACACCCTGCCCTCCACCCGGCCCTCATCTCCTGCCTGGCAGGGCACACTGCAGAAGTTTGTAGATGACACCTTCCAGGCCATCCTCAGCGTGGATCGCCCCGTGCCCATTGCCGTCAAATACCTGTTTGACTTCCTGGATGAGCTGGCAGAGAAGCATGGCATTGAGGACCCGGAGACTCTGCACATCTGGAAGACTAACAGGTGCCTTTCCTGCTGACCCCCCACTGTGCAGATGGTCCACTGAGTCCCAGAGGAACAAGGACAGTCCCAGGGTAGGGGCAGAAGCTCCAAGACAGGAACTCAGGCTTTGTGGCATCCACCCTGGGTTTCTGGTCCCCTCAGCGTGAGCTCACGGGAAGGTCGGGGCCCAGCTCACCTGGGTCATGAGGACAGCTTCCAGTGGAAGTCAGGGCTGAGGCCCTTGGCTGATGGCATGTGTTGCCTGAGATCCCCATGGAAGGGGTGGGCTGGAGCGCACCGAGAGGAGGTTACAGCGGTAGGCCAGGGCCTCACACCCAGCCCGGCCTGTGTTCCCAGTCTGCTGCTGCGGTTCTGGGTGAATGCCTTGAAGAACCCACAGCTCATCTTTGATGTCCGGGTGTCCGACAATGCAGACGCCATCCTTGCTGTCATTGCCCAGACCTTCATCGACTCCTGCACTGTCTCGGAGCATAAAGTGGGCCGGGTGAGAGCAGAGCTGCCACACCAGCGGCAGGGGCTTGAGGAGAGCTCACGGGGGCAGCCCTGGCTGAGGAGTGGCAGCATAATGGGGGCCAGGAGGTGGCTGGTGGCTCCTTCACCTCCCAGCTCACACCTAGCACCTCTCCTACCTGGAGCAGGATTCCCCGGTGAATAAGTTGCTCTACGCCCGGGAGATCCCTCGCTACAAGCAGATGGTGGAAAAGTAGGTGTCAGAGCCATCAGGGCTGGGGGCTGGGGGTGCCTTGTCCCTAATGCTGTCCACTTCTCCAGATACTATGCGGACATTCGCCAGAGCTCCCCGGCCAGCTACCAGGAGATGAACTCGGCCCTGGCTGAGCTCTCTGGGGTGAGACATGGCCCAGGGGCACAGCCCTCCACATTTGGTGGGGGGGGTGGTGGAGAGAAAGACTATCACTGCAGGGCATGGGGCCTTTGGGGCTTGAGGCCCAGGCTGGGGCCTCACCGCCCCCCATATGCTGCCCCCAGAACTATACCTCTGCTCCCCACTGTTTGGAGGCTCTGCAAGGCCTGTACAACCACATCCACAGGTACTACGACCAGGTGAGGCCTAGGGCAACCCAGAGAGGGGGCAGGCCCTGGGAGCGAGGCACAGTGAAGAGGGAGGCCCATGGAACCTCCCTGGCAGTGGTCCGATCCAGACAGAGGAAAGGGAGGGTGCCAGCCTGTGTTAGAGGGCCCAGGCTTGGGAAGGGGCTTGGCTTCCATCCGAATTCCCCAGGGAGGCCCCAGGCAGCCACCACTGGATCTCCAGGCTCCTACTGAGTTGGCAACAGCACTGGGTGGCCCTGAGCCAGTGGGCAGAGGGGTAGGCCTCAGACAGGCACCCTCCTCTACCCTGGCAGATCATCAGTGCCCTGGAGGATGAGCCTGTGGGCCAGAAGGTGCAGCTGGCCTGCCGCCTGCAGCACATCACTGCCCTAGTAGAGAACAAAGTAACTGACCTGTGAGCTTGGGCCAGCAGGACCTGCCACCACAGGACCAAGCCAGTGACCAAGGAGGGGCTGGCAGAGCCTTGGGGTGCTGTGCCCAGCAGTGGGTTCCCTGCCCACCGGCCTGCCTGCCTTTCCCCACCCAGGCTTGTTTCTAATTTATAATGGTCCCTACCCATTTTCCCTACCCTCCCCCCACTGTATTTGTTTGCTTGCTGGAGAATTACATCTGGAAATAAAACTGAAATACATCTTTCTAGAAAAAGCCCAATCCCCAGCCCCTGCCTTCCCCTGCAAGACTTAACTTGCTGCCCCATGGCTGTTACCTGCTGCCCAAGAAAGAAGGCCATCAGGCAGCCCTGGGCTTTGCTCTCCCCTCCCATTTCCCCTGGCCCCACAGGAAAGCTGCCCCCCTCCATCTATGCCTGTCCCACCCCTACCAGTTCCTTCCTGGCACAGGTGTCTCCCATCTTGGGACCACCATCATTGCCAAGCCACCTTTGCTTCATTTGGCCCCCCCAATGGTCCCCAGCTGGCCTCCCAGCTCCATGCTTGTCCCTCTATCCCCTTCTTGAAGCAGCCAGAGTGATCTAAGAGCAGAGGTCAGTCTCTGCTAAAACCCCATGCTGGTACCATCAGACTCCAGGTGGGGCCCCTCACTTGCCCCCCAACCATGCTGCAGCCATGGCCAGCACGTGGAGGCCTCGAACACCCCTTCATGGACACCCAGGTGGCTCACGGGGGCAATGGCTATGGGCTGGCTTGTTCCCCAGAGGTGGATGAGGTGCCCACAGCTCATGCCCTGACCCCTGCTCTGCCAGGGGTCACCAGTGATAACACATTCGGAGAGACCACTGGCTCCCACCTGTCTTAGGTGTGACAAGCCACAGGAAAAGCAGGACCAGTTGGAAATGGGTGAAAGTGGAGCTCCAACGGTAATGGGAGGGGTCTCCTCCAGGAGGACACCATGGGGGCTAAGTGGGAAATCTGAGAATGTTCCAAAAGCACCACCAGTGCCCTGGGGCATGGGGTAGGGGACCAGGTCACCATGTGGACCATGTCCTTTCAAGGGTGGTCCCTGCAGTCAGCTCTGGAGTGCAGGGACTTCGCCTGGGGTATGGTTGCTTCCTCCCTGTGTAGGTGGGTTGCAGGGGCTGATCCTGGAGACCAAGTCGCCACCGCTTTGCCCCCAAGCAGTAGCCCCCTCTGCCCCTGGGGCAGGTGCAGAGCAGAAGGACAGCTCGGCCTGGGGGCCAGGCTCTCTGGCCTTCGCCACACCGCCCCCTCCCCGCACCACATACCTTGTCCACAGCCGAGCAGCTGGGAGGCTATTTATAAAGGCGGGTGAGATCAGCGGCCCGAGGCTATAAATGCGCGGGCCTCTGCCGGGCCCCACAGGAGCAGCCGCCCCGGGTGCCAGAACTGTGGGCTGCGCGAGGCTACAGCTGGGATGAGCGCCAGCGTGGGCAGAGGAGGTGGCGGAGACAGTGGCAGCAGCAGCAGGTAGGGCTCGGCTGGGGCACCCAGGGCCCCTGGCGCCTCACACACTCACTGCCCGCCCACCCCACCCGCAGCTCGCAGGCCTCCTGCGGGCCCGAGTCCTCAGGCTCCGAACTAGCCCCGGCCACGCCAGCGCCCCGGATGCTGCAGGGGCTCCTGGGCTCCGACGACGAGGAACAGGAGGACCCCAAGGACTACTGCAAGGGTGAGGCTTGGCCTTGGTCACATGTGGCCATACACCACTGCAGGAGCCCAGACGGAGCAGGCCCTTCTGGGCCAGATGGCCAGCCAGGCTGAGCTGTCCTGGGGGTCAGGGGAGGAAGAACCCCTTCACTCTCCCCACCCCGTGATCTATCCGCTCCCTTGGGCAGGCGGCTACTATCCTGTGAAGATCGGCGACCTATTCAATGGGCGGTACCACGTGGTGCGCAAGCTGGGCTGGGGCCACTTCTCCACCGTCTGGCTGTGCTGGGACATCCAGTGAGTGCCTGACCCCTTTTGCCTCTGAGGCCCAGCGCTGGCTGGGATCCTGTCCCTGGGCTTGGTTGGGGCCACCACGATGTACCCCTGTGCGTCTGGCCAGGGCCGCAGCCTGCAAGGGTGTCGGTATTACAGGCGCAAGCGCTTCGTGGCCCTAAAAGTGGTGAAGAGCGCAGGGCATTACACAGAGACAGCTGTGGATGAGATCAAGCTCCTGAAATGTGTGAGGCGCCTCCCCTACCCTCTCCCAGCTCCCCTGGAGCTGCCTGGGGCCTGGCAATGTGGGTGCAGGGCCTGCTGGGGCTTGGCAGGACAGGGCGGGACTCCCAAAGGGTCAGACTCCAGCTGGCTCCGCCGGAGTGGGAGGACCTGGAGGAGCAGGCAGAGGGACAGGAGGGGCCAGTGGCCTTTCTTCCAGTGGGACCCAGCTGGAGCAGGAAGGGGGGGCCAGAGGTGCTTCAGGGGACACTGAGGGGAGCAGCTGGTGAGGGGCAGGTTGGAACCATCTGTGGTCCATTGGCTTTTGCTCCAGGTCCGGGACAGCGACCCTAGTGATCCCAAAAGAGAGACCATTGTCCAGCTCATTGATGACTTCAGGATCTCAGGCATTAATGGAGTCCGTATCCTTTGCAGGATGAGCAGTGTGGCAGCAAAGGGACCAACTAATGCCTTCCCAGCTACTTGAACCTCAGTTTGCTGATCTGCACAATGGGGCTTTATCCCTCCCACTGGCACTAGTCTATGAGATAACCCCACCCCCTTGGGCAATTGTGTTTACATAGGGGGAGATCAGGTGGTTGTTGATGATCCACGGATGTTACTGAGTTACCACCAAGTGACGGGCTGCCTCTGCAGCAGTGCCTTCCCTTTGGGGGACTGCTAAGATGCCCTTTAGCATAACTGGGCATAGCAATGAGGCTGCCCTGAAAGGCCTCTGTCTATGCCCCTCCAGTGTCCCCTCTCTAGGTTGACCACAAAACATACCATCCTGACAGGCACACCTCTGAGTGACAGGAACACTATAAATAATGCTGGGATAATGGTGACGGCCAAGAGCGCCTAGGGCTGAGGGTGGGTGGGGTCTATGCCCCAGCTGTGTGCCAAATGGCCACCTTCACTCTCGGCTGCAGATGTGTGCATGGTCCTGGAGGTCCTGGGCCACCAGCTCCTCAAATGGATCATCAAGTCCAACTACCAGGGCCTGCCCGTGCCCTGTGTGAAGAGCATCGTGAAGCAGGTGAGTGCTGCTCAGCAGGCCACCCAACCCAGCCCAGCACAGCCAGGGGCCGGTGCTCAGGTGTGGCCCTCCCCAGGTGCTACATGGCCTGGACTACCTCCACACCAAGTGCAAGATCATCCACACAGACATCAAGCCCGAGAACATCCTGCTGTGTGTGGGTGATGCATACATCAGGCGCCTGGCCGCTGAGGCCACGGAGTGGCAGCAGTCAGGGGCACTGCCCCCATCCCGCTCCACAGGTACCAAGAGCCTGTGCAGGACGGGGTAGGGGTCTCTGGGCCTTAGCTCTTGCCTGAGCCTCTGTTCCTCTCTCCCCACGCCTCACCTGCACCTTCAGTCAGCACTGCCCCCCAGGAAATCTTGGTAAGTCGGGATACCCCTCTTTGCCTGTGCCTCCTCTCCCCATCTGAGTGAGCTGGGGGCCAACTCCCCCAAGCTCACCCCTCAGCCACACTGGCTCCACCCCCCACCTCAATGGCACTCCTTCAGTGCCACTCCCAAAGGCTTGGTGGCCCAGATGAGTGATACACAGGGTGGGTCACATGTCCCAAACTGCCTCAGTGGAAGGACACTGCGTTTTCCCCTAATGGTCACTTCAGGCTGCCTTAGCTGGGGCCGGGAGGGGACAGGGAGCAGGTCCTCCCCCTCCTACATAGCTTTAGGAATAGGACAGGCAAGGAGGCAGGAAGATGGGTGAGGAGCTGGTGCCGAGGGTGGGCCACATTCTGGCGTCCATGGGAGCCCTGGGGCCTGGAAGCCTTGCCCCTTGTGGGGTGCGTAGAGAAACTTCCACTGTCAGGCTGACTGGGGGTGGGCCCCAGGAATCCTGGGGTGACCCTGGCTCTGACGGCAGACTGGTAAGCTGTCCAAAAACAAGAGAAAGAAGATGAGGCGCAAACGGAAACTGCAGAAGCGACTGCTAGAGGAGCGGCTACGGGATCTGCAGAGGCTGGAGGCCATGGAGGCAGCGGCCCAGGCCGAGGGTGAGGCACCGGAGGGGGTGCCGGGCCCCAGCGCAGCACGGGCCACAGGGTGCCTGCTCACGTGCCACCTCCACCCCATCTCCCCAGACTCCAGCTCAAGACTAGAGGGGGGCAGTGGCTCCACCTCCTCTTCAGGCTGCCACCCTGGGAGGGCCAGGGCAGGCCCCTCCCCAGCCTCCTCCTCCCCCACCCCAGGGGGTGACCGCAGCTTCAGCCCCGGTTCACAGAGCTCGGGCTTCTCGGGCTCCCTCTTCTCTCCTGCTTCGGGCTCCATCCTCTCCGGCTCATCCACTCAGCGTGAGACCGGGGGCCTCCTGTCACCCAGCAGTAAGTTGGGTGGTGGGCAGCGGGTGGCAGGGCCAGGAGGAGTCGGACCAGCTCAGGCTCTCTCCCTTCTCTTCCTTCCCCAGCACCATTTGGTGCCTCAAACCTTCTGGTGAACCCCCTGGAGCCCCAAAACGCAGACAAATTTTAAACAAGATCGGGGGCCTGGGCAATGCCCTGGGTGTGGTATGCTAATCCCTGCAGGGCATGGGGGGGCCCTGGTCTAGGGTGGAGGCCAGGCCCACTCTGGGGAACCCCCCACCATAGGCCTCCAGTACTTTTTTTACCCACTGGTCACTGGGGTTAAGCCAGAATCAGCCCCTTTCCAGTCAGCAGAACTGGGCCATGGCAAGGGGCAGGGGCCCACTAGGAAGGGGCTAGTCCCCCTCCAGAGAGATCTGGGGACCCTGAGGCTCAGAGCAAGCCCCACCAGAGCTCCTTGGGTGCATGGACCAGAGGTGGGAGTGGGGTTCAGTGGGGGTAGGCCAGCCTTGGGCCCAGTTACTTCCCGGGGCTCCCCTTGCCTCCAGCACAAAGCACTTCATGAGGCCCATTAAAACGCGGCTAGGGTGGGCCGTGGAGGTGGATGGCGCGGAAGTAGGGGCCCCCCGGGCGACAATCTGGAGCACGGCAGATGGTATGCCCCTGGGCGCCCAAGCCCAGGGACACTGGCCCTCATGTCAGCAGCCTCACCTTCTTCCCCACTTCCAGGCCTTCGAGCTGGCCACTGGCGACTACCTGTTTGAGCCTCACTCTGGAGAGGACTACAGTCGTGATGAGGGTAGGGGAGGCAGGCCCTGGGCTCAGCCTCGGGGCCTCCCTGCCTCCCACCTCCACCCCAACCTCCTTTCTGTCCACAGACCACATTGCTCACATCGTGGAGCTTCTGGGAGACATCCCCCCGGCCTTTGCCCTCTCGGGCCGCTATTCCCGGGAGTTCTTCAACCGGAGAGGTGGGTACCCAGGCAGGCTCAGGCCACCTGGCTGTGGGAGGGGTGGGGTAGGGCCCTTGTGTTCTGAAATAGAGGGAACCCAGAAGCCAGAGGCCTTCCTGGCAAAGCCTAAGTGCCAGGCTGGGGATGGAGCCTGATGCCCACCTGGCCCACCCTCAGGAGAGCTGCGACACATCCACAACCTCAAGCACTGGGGCCTGTATGAGGTGCTCATGGAAAAGTATGAGTGGCCCCTGGAGCAGGCCACGCAGTTCAGCGCCTTCCTGCTGCCCATGATGGAGTACATCCCCGAAAAGCGGGCCAGTGCAGCTGACTGCCTCCAGCACCCCTGGCTCAACCCCTAGGCCCTGCCTCCCAGCTCTCAGTGCCTTGAGGGAAGCAGGACAACTCCCACCACCCTGCAGGAGCTGCCCTCTCTCCCCACCCCCATGGCAGGGCAGACAGATGCCGGGCTAGAGACCAGGCCCACCTTTCAGAATGTGTTCTGCTCACGGTCCTCCTACAGAGTCCTCGGAGGGGGAAAGAAGTGTGCGTGTTTCTTTCTTAATAAAGTGTGAACTGAAACACCCATGTCCTGGAGTGAGGGAAGCACGTGGCCAAGAGTTGGGGCAGAAGCTAGTTTATTCTGGGGTCTGCCTGCCTAGCTGGCTGAAGGTGCTGAGGTAAGGGAGGAGGATCTGAGGAGTGGGACAGGATGGTCTCAGGGACAACCTAGGCCTCCACGGCACGCCAAGATGCATTATGTCGGGTCTTGGCGATATGCTGGATGGCTCGGATGGGTCCCGGCCCCGATGTCGGTACTTGAGGTGGGCAGCTGGCACCGCCAGGCCCCGCACAACTGCCACCAGGGGCCCAAGGTACCAGCTAACCCCAGCTAGGCTGAACTGGTTACCCACTTTGGGCTCAGTAACGCAGCTCCATTGGGAGTAAGGGCCCGTTGGGCAAGACCTCACATTTTCATGCATGGAGCCAAGACAGCTGGGCGGATGGAGGGGACAAGGAGTGAATTCCTTCAGGGAGAGAGAGCCAGCCTTTGGTCCTAGGGCTTAGAGGCTACCAGAGGTTGCACAGCGGGCAGAGGCACTTGAGCCATTAGTTAGGAGGTCTACCACATTCAACCGGCCAGCAGAGATAGCTTGGGGGTTGGCGATGTTCTTCATAGGCGATCATCGTTGCCTGGGGGTTGAGCTGTTAAGATACCTGAGGGAGCCGGTGGAAAACTTAACAATGTAGAACGATTGCACGTGTGGAAGCTCAGAAGAGCCCATCTACGAACAGAAAGATTGAGGTGGGCCTAGGAGGGAATGGGGAGAGTCGGCTTATGGGGACAGGGTTTCTTGGGGGATAAAATGTTAGAATGGGTAAGTGATGGCGGTCATTCTGGATATTCAAAATTTAAACATGGATGTGCACATGGAATGGTTCAAATTGCATGCTAATGGAAACTGACTACATAGGCTGTAAGGGGAAAGACCGCATGGGTGCACTTAACCCTTGGGCCTGCTGGACGGAATCACCGTTCAACACCGCGTACCGTGGCCGTAGTTGGCCCCAGTCCAAAGCGTCAAGGCCTGTGGCCCCCGCCAGCCGGCCGCACCTGTTGACGAGTTGCCTGAGAGATTGGCATCACATGACATCCGCCAACTGCTGGGGCCGGGACACCAGCTCGGGGGCAAGGAGGGGGCTGAGGAACAGATTTGGGAGCACAAGTGCGGGAAGCCCAGGGCACCCAGGGCAGGAGGTGACAGAGCTGGGTAGGCTAACTACCTGCATGGTGGTGTTGTCCACAATCATGTTCTCAAAGGTGATCTGGGGGTAGCGGGCTGCCACCTCTCTGCAGCACTGGAGGAAGAGCCCATCACCCAGTTTCCTGGGAGGGGGAGGGAACAGGGCACTAGCTTGGTACATCACAACAGTCAGCCAGAGGCCCAGGGTATGCAGAGGGCCATGGCAGGCTGAGGTCTAACTTCTAACCTGCCCCTCACCTGCAGGACAGGCATAATCCCATTCCACCTCCCCTAACTGTGGCAAGGTCTCAGGGGCAACAGGGTACACACCTGGGTGTGGTGTGGCCCCCTGGTAGGTGGCCAAGGTCTTGGACCCTAAAGCCCTGAGAGCAGGCCCAAGTGGGCTGCTCCAGCTGCTTCAGGGCTGCTCGCAGAGGGGGCAGGAGGATGCGAAGGGGACATACATAATGTTGGCCTTGTGCACAGCCGTCACTTTCTTGCGCCCGCTCTCCTGGGCCAGCTTGAAGGCATATTCAGCAATGCGCAGGGACTTGGCCTTGGTGATGATCTTCAGGCTTTCCACTACTCCTGCCACACTCTGAGAAGGAGACAGGGGAGAAGGGACCTGTGTCCTGTTGCGGCCTGCCTCAGGGAGCCCATCAGAGAGCCAAGCTGGCCAAGCAAGCTGGCGCGATGCGGGCAGAATGGGAAGCAGCCCTATCTCTGAGTATCTCTGGCTTCTCCCTTATGCGCAGGCCCCTACCCTTTGAGGGTATACCTATTTCTGGTTCCTTAAGATCTCCCCTCAACATGGACCATGGCCAGACTCATCACCAGTCCCCATGACTCAAGAGGGTAACCCAGGCCTTGCCCACCTCATGCTCCAGGCTGCTGTACTCGCCCTCTGTGTTTTCCCGGACGATGAGGATATCTATGTTCTTGTGCCGGGTCACCACTCCTGGCAGGCTCTTACAGTGGATGACGTTGGCGTAGAGGTCCAGGCTGGTGCTAGGAGGGGACAGAGGAAAGAGGCAGGCTAGGCCTGACTGGCAGCTGGCCAAGGCCAGACTCTCCTGGCACACCCCAACCTGGCCCCCACCAAGCCACAGCCCCATGCACTTGGCTCTCACCGAAGGATGTTGTTTCGGGATTTGTGGGATGGTGGCAGGTTATGGTTTGTTTCAATGTTGCCTACAGAACACAAAACAAGACAGGCAGGCTGGAGAGCGCCCCCCCAGGCTTAGCTGCGCTGCCACACTCCCCTTTCCTGACCCAGGGAACACATGCCAAAGGCTGCCTGAACCAGAGGAGATTTCGGCAGCAAAAATACTTCATGGTATACAGAATGCAACTCCCAACATAAGCCCCATGAGGGCAAAGGGGTGCGTGTGTGTGTGTGTGTGTGTTATTCATTGACGGGTTCCAAGGAACTAGAAGGGCACCTGGCACATAGAAGGCGCTCAATAAATACTTACTGGATGAATGAATGAACAAATAAATGAATGAATAAGGGTTGGCAGCTGGCCAGGAGGCCATACCATTTCCCATCCAGGGTCTGGCTCAATAGAAAGTGACTACTCCTGCTTACTAACAGGCTGGCTGGTCAGGTTGATGCCAGCAAGGTAACCTTGGCCATGGTTACTGCTAGGCCCCACATCAAGGCACCAAATGAGCCTCCACTCAGGAGCAGGCAGGAGCTACCTGGAAAAGGCCAGACTGGCCCAGGGCATCCAAAGGGAGGAAAGCAGGATGCCAGTAGCCGCTGGGAGCAAGCAGTCAGAGGGTGCCAAAGAGGCCTTTCTTGGCAGCCCACCAGGGCCACCTATCCCTCCGAACTACACCTTGCCCATGCTGCCTTCATCCAGAGTGCCCAGGGCACCCTGTGGTTGGCATGCAGGCCCCTCCACTTGACTGCCAGGGCCTGGGGCTCTACCTGGGTTCATCTTTGCTCACATGCGCCTCACAGAGCAGGTGATGAGCTGAAGTTTGCAAAAAGAGTGACAGAAGCAGTTTAAGGACCTGGACCAAACCAAGGCAAACTCAGGAGAGGCTACTAGAATCCCATCTGTACCATCCACAGCTGTGCCAGCTGGAGCCAAGGCAGCAGGCAGAGGGTCAGAACTGCACCTCTGTGACATTTGGTTTGTGAAGAAAGACTCTGAGGGTCAAAGCTGACCCCAGCTGAGAGGGCTGCCTGAGAAAGGAAGGAGGGGGTGGGAGGGAGCCTGTCACTGGACAGGCTCACACACAGCTATTTCCACTAAGATCTCAGGGTCATAGCATGCAGGAATTGGCCCACAGAAGCTTCCGCCCAGGTTCCAAGCAAAAGGGTCCTCTCTAGCCAGAGAAGACCTGAAATCAGAGCCGTGGGGCCCCACAAGAGTCAGCTTGGAGGTATAAGGAATCATGCACAGGGCCCATCCTGGCCTCTGGCCCTGAAGCTCACCCTTCAGGGCCACGCGGTTTCGACGGATGGCCATGATAGCATTGCGGATGTCCTCTTCATCAGCATTGGAACTCACATGCACCTCTTCAAAGTCCACAGGTACACACGCATGCCTGGGGCAGAGCAGGGTCAGAGATGCTGGCCCAGGGCCTCCCCCACACCTCCTCCACGAAGCCTGCCCAGGCCGCTGGGTGCAGAAGCCTCTCCCCTGTTGCTGCCTGCCCTGACTTGGCTCCAGCTGGGGTGAGACCGGGCCCACCTGCGCCGACTGACAGGGACACGCTTGAACTCCCCGATGCACACTGTTACCAGGACTGGTGTGACCTTCCCCATGTTCAGGCCAGCCTGGCAGGATCATAGGCACTGGATGCAAAGCCTGGCCTCACAGGCCCTCCTGCCACTGCCTCACCAAGTATTTCTGGTGTCCTCTTGGCACAAAGCTTTCAGGGGTCCCCAGCTGGGCCCAGGGCACAACCCTCCCTGGGGGACAAGGCAAGGGGAGGTGGGCCCAGGAGCTGTACCTGAACACAGACTTGACATGCAACATGAGCTCTGGCCCAATGCCATCCCCCGGGATCATAGTCACTGTGTGCCGCCCACCATACTTAGCCGACGGAGGCTGGAAGGAAGAGGACTGTGAAGATGGGCCTTCAGGTACTCCCACATGCTCCCCAGCTCAGCGCCCAAGAGCTCAAGCCAGTTCCCTTTTTCCCACCAGCACTGATCCCACAGACTGGCTAATTCCAAGGTGCCAATCTGGGGCACCCCCATCCCAGACAGGGCTGCTCATCTGGGACTCCCTGGTCAGCAGCAGCCCCCACCCCTACCTGGACTTTGGTCAACCCCAAAGCAACTAAGAGCCCCCAAATCAAACAGGCAGAGGAGAAGAATAATACTCACAATTGTTTGTTGCTAGAGGGGGAACAGAAAGGAAGAAGACACGATCAGCCAAGATTGGAGGAACAAGGCTACGACCAAGGAACTGGGGCCTTCTCCCTGGGGACACTGTCTAGCACAATTCAGGGAAGGGGAGAAGTGGATAACCTCTGGAGACTGCACCTCACAGGAAGGACACAGAGGACCAGGGAACAAAGAGGCACAGGCATGTGTGTACACAAACACACACATGCATATATGTGCATGCACATTCACATACAAGCACACAAACACACACATATACAAGTACATACATATGCAGACAGGTACTTACTGAGGAGATGCTCCTCTGGGGGGTCTCTTGGGCAGCTAGAACCTGGCAAAGAGAACCCAAATACCAGTGTTTATTGTCCCACTCAGAAAGTCAAGTTGGCCAGGGCTGGCGCTGTGCCCACATACACCCCCACTTGTGCACCACCATCCTGTGAACAATAGCACACAATGTGCCCTAGACAAATGGTTCCAAAGTCTCTGTTTTCCAAGGACTGGCCCACTGAAGCACCATGGAAAGTGGTTTCACCCCTTCCTGCTTCCTTCAGTTCTTTGGTCAATTGATTTAAAAATGTGTGTTTCCTCCCTTTTTTTTGCTTCTGATTCTATTTTGGCCAATTATTCCTACTCGGTGATGTTTGTAATATGGGAAAATTGGCAAACTAAACCTGGTACCATAGGGAAATCATTACAACAAACCACAGGTCCATGACAATGATAATGTTATCACTTCTTTTATCGTTTTTCCTTATTACAAAAGCAGCACACAGTCACTATAGAAAAAGCAGAACAGGGAGATGACAAGCCTCCCTGAGACAAGCACTGCCAACCCCCTGGGGAAAGGCCCCTCAGAGTAGAAATGGAAAGCAAATGTACAGGGAAATCCAGCCATTTCTGGAAGATTGATACCAGACTCAATCTCTAGGAAGACTTTCAGAAAGGACTGCAAAACTGCTTTGTGGCCTAGCTGGATGACAAATGTCCCCAACCCCTTGACTGGGAAAAACCTGACAGCTTCAGAGCAAAAGCTGCCTAAGCCAAACCGGCCAGGTGCTAAGAAGTGACCCACTGTCCTGGAGGGAGAAAAGAAGCCCATGTCCCAGGTCCCACTGTGGGAGGGCTTTCCTCCTCTCCCTGCTGTGCCCCACCTAGGAACACATTTGAGGTAGTAGCAGAGCCAAGGTCCTCCGTGTCACTTGGAGATACCCTGCCACTTGCCCACCAGGCAGCAGTAAAGTGTTCTAGCCAATGGCAGAGGCACCATGGTCATTCTTCAAAGAGCTGTGCCCTCCCACTAGAAGTCTAGAAGGCTCAGGCAGAGTCTGACCATTCCCTGTCTGGGTCCACCTGGGCAGCATTCACAGTGGCCCAGTTGCCTGAGCCCTGGCAGTGCAGGTGTGCCACTCACTGGCCCAAGCCAGTTTTTAGGAGGTGGTGACCACTAGGACCAGAGCCCCAAGGGTACCTCAGCTGATCTGTGCAGCACCTGGATCTGCAGCCACAGGCACACTTGGGACTTTTCTGTCTCCTTTCTAGCACTTGTCGAGGTCTGGATTCATCTTATTTGTAGGTTTTCAATATAAGTGCCTAGAAGGTGGCTAAGACAGCCCTTCTTCTGGGGAGCCTTCCCTGATGCTCTAAGGCCGCTAAGCTGGCCTCACAAGGCCTTACCTACTCCCTTCCCCCACCACCTAGGGACATCTCTCCAGGTTATCGCTGCCCAACCCCTAAGCCCCTGAGAGCAGGGGCCATGTCTATCTGGTCTCCCACTGTCACTCCAGGTACACAGCACAGTGCCTGGCCCAGAGCTGGGATACAAGGAACATTTGCTAAGTGAATAAGCACATCAGAAAATGAAGAAAGAAATGGAGACTAGGGAGACCTCAGTCCAAATCTACCATTCGCTACTCTGGAGATGGCTTTGTGTCCTCATCTGAAACCCTCAGAACAAAGGTGCCTATTTTAGGTGACTGTTGGAAAGATTAAGTAAGAGGAGGTAGGTGAGCTGTTCACAGTCCCTAGGAGGGACTCCTGCTGTGCTAAAGCAGCCTGCCCCTTCACCCACCAGTCCCTCAGGTCAGAGTTCAAGGCTGGTATCCCTGGGGGGAGGTGGGGCTGACCCCTGCTGCTCCCAACAGTAATTCCTCCTGGGCTTTGACTGTGGTGGTGGATGAGCCAGAGTCTGGAGGGCCCCCACTGAGCCTGGCTGAAAGACTGTGCACCTCCCCCAAGGATGGCAACACCACCACCAGGGCTGAACCTCTCCTGCACCTGGTCCCTACACCAGATGTTTCTTTGGGCTTTGGCCAATGACTGATAGAGCTCTCCAGATAGAGACTCCCCTGACCTTACTTTACAGACACAGGCGCCTTCCTTTAGGGGGTCACCAAGGCTGCACCCAGGTTTCCCTGTAGAGCTACCAAAGGAGCCCAGTATGAGGCAGGATGGGATATGTACATGCCTCCTGCTCTTCCATCATCCTTTGATAGTAACACAGAAATAAAGGAGTCCAGGGTAGTACGTGCTCTTGCTGAAGGGTTCCTATACGTCACATCTTAAGCCTACTGAGGCCTTGCTCTTCGGCATGTTTCTGTTGGATCAAGTGCCAATGGTAGCTGCATGTTTTCCCAGGAGGTCCCAATCAGTGGGACCCAAGATCTGGAGCCCCTCTTCTCATACCCAGGAAAACCAGTCTCAGGGCAAGGCACTGCCCAGCTACCAACCATTCACTGTGCCCCACTCCCACCCCAACACACACACAAGCACTCACACAGGGGAGGTCAGGGAGGAGACAAATATCTTCACCAAGAGCTTACAGGAACCTAGCTGCTAGAGCCATCAATGCCTCTGGAAAGCCGCTATACACTGCTGTCCTTCCATCAGCAAGTTGGAAGTCAGCATTTTAAAGAGAATTCCCTAAGGCACAAGCAGTCTTCCCCAGGGATCAGAGGTAGGAAACATAGCAAGCAGAAGTGTCCATGGGGAGTGTCAGCAAAGTCACAGAGTTCTGGAAGGTCAGTGTTGGCAGGATCTTTTGAGACCATGAAGTCCCCTCCCCTCACTGGACAGAGAGGAAACTGGAACCCAGAGAGAGGAGGAGACTGGCCAAGGGCCACACAATGGGTTAGTGGAGGAGCAAGGCCTGGAGGTCATACCTCTTATACCTGGGGGCCAGTTAGGTTGCTGCTGCTTCAGACGGTTTCCAACCCACCCAGGACCTAAGTTATCCTCATCTTTAGTGTGTATAAGGAAAAAGGAATCAAACCTGAACAATCAAGACCCCAGACACAGAACTTCTGTAGCAAAGACCCCTCCTCTCACAGCTTCCCGCCCTTGCCAGACTCAGAAACACTAGCTCCCTCCCACTCCTCACCCAGAAGGCATGTGAGGCCCTAAGAATGTGGGAGGGATCAGGCGTGACTAGCAAAGTCCGATGCTTTGCCACCACGACAGGTGGCAAAGCTGTCCAAGTGAGGGAAACCCGTAGAGGATCTGAGTCTAGGAACGGGATTCCCAAAGCGGCACGAGAAAGGCGGGTCTGGACACGTGACTGCATCAGAAGGGCTCCGACAAGGACACTAAGGAGGTAACACCAGGCCGCCGCAGCCCACTCTCCCGGCCTGCCCAGAGCCCCCCAGCCACCAGGTGCAGACCCCTGAGGTGGCCGAACCAAGGCCAACTTCGGCCATCTCCTCACTGACAGCGGAGGCTGCCAATCTCCTCACTGACAGCGGAGGCGGCCAATCAACCCTGGCGTGCAGCCCTCTCACCGGCCCGCGTGGGGCCCACAGCCAATCGGACTCCAGGCTACTCCGGGAGCAGCTGCCTCCCAACCGCCCCCCAAGAGCTACGACTGTCCTGTGGCCTGCTCCCCGCTCACCTCCCAAGGACGGCAGAGAAGGGCCGGCCTGAGCACTGCCTTCGCAGCGCCGGCAGCGGCCGTCACCACCTTCAGCGCCATGACAGAAAGTGAGAGCCACCTCACGTCCCAACGTGCAGACACCGCCCTCGCGAGAGTTCATTGGGGCGAGAAGTCCTGGAGGCAGGCTCGGGCCGGCACTGCGCAGGCGTGCGGCCGCGCCGATTCCCATGCCCCCTTCTGGCGCTTGGAGCTCTGCCGCCACCGCCATCTTGGGAGGGGCGCTACCAGCTGGGCCCGGGCTTGGGGAGGGGACCCGTCAGAGCCGCCAGCGACGTCACGAATACAGCCAGGCCAGCCGGGGTGCGATTGGCTGCCGCTGCCGCTTACGCGTCGCGCTTCCTCGTTTGCCCCTCGTGTTCAGGGGAGCTCGCTCTCTTTTTCCCTCGGCAGAGAAGAGGCGATGGCGACGATGGCATCTCTCGGCGCCCTGGCGCTACTCCTGCTGTCCGGCCTCTCCTGCTGCTCAGGTAGCGGCCTGGGCAGAGCTTCTTTCTGGCGAGCCTCTGTCCCACGCAGGTGGTGCTGGGGGGAGGAGGGGTGCGGGCGAAGCGGGGGTCTGGCCCTTCCCGGGGCCGTCGCTGCAGGCCGGGCCTTCCAACGAGAGGCAGGTGGCCTCGGGGCGCGGCGACCAAAGCAGCACACGCACGTTTACCTAGCAGGCGGCTG